>PVIC010003126.1:0-64606 GCA_004025085.1 Thryonomys swinderianus
GAATTAATATATTTTCTGTTCAAATATCCCCATTTAACAGGCAAAGAGATGGAGGCTCAAGAGCATGCGGTAGACTGAGGGGCTTGGGACTCAAATCTGGGTAATCGGCAAGCTTGCCGCACACTGCTCTGTCTCCTACGGCAAGCTGCGGCTGGGTAGAAGCTTTGGAGCTGTGAACTGTGTGGAGTCAGACATTAGAGTCACTGTCAAGGAGGGGGCTGCGGCAACAAAGCCAGTAGCTGTCAGGACAGACGCCATAGGGACAGGCCTCTCTGTGTCCTGCCAGCGCTTTCTCTGCTCATGGATCCTCGGTCCCAGCTCTGGCCCCGGCTGCAGCCCTCCTGCTGGGGCCTTGTCCCATAAAGTCCTGCCCCGGGGCTGGAGCCGGGCGGAGCTCTATTCCTCCCACTGAGCAAGACTTGGCCTGTCAGTGTGCTGTTATTTATGAGTCCCCCTTGCCCAATGAGTGGCCTCGGTGGGGCCCAGCCTGGGTCTGCTGTCTGGCCACACTTGTCACACGTCATTAGATGTTTGGTTGCTGTTGACCCCTTTGCCATCTGGCTGAGTGGCCTCGGGGTGAGGGGGGCAGGCGGCAGCTCCTCGTGCAGCCCCGAGTCTTTGTGGTGTTTGGGAGAGAAAGGGTACCAAGCCACCTCAGGGAAGACTGGACTAGAAAATAATCTCTCAGAGGGAGAGGCC
Organism: Thryonomys swinderianus; assembly: GCA_004025085.1. Classification (NCBI taxonomy): domain Eukaryota; kingdom Metazoa; phylum Chordata; class Mammalia; order Rodentia; family Thryonomyidae; genus Thryonomys; species Thryonomys swinderianus. The sequence continues at coordinate 700 of PVIC010003126.1, forward strand.
TACCTTAGGGTTTTCTGCCTTGACACTACTGCCATTTGGGCCAGATGAAGCTTTGTGGTGGGGGCTGTCCGGTGAATTGTGGGATGTTCAGCAGCATCCCTGGCTTCCACATTCTCAGTAACAGTGGCACTCTTGTCCCAGATGTTACAACCACAAACTGTGCCAGGCATTGCTGAATTGTTCCCAGGGGAGAGGAACAAAATCACCCCCTTTAGAGAGCTGCTGGTGAGCTCTAACTGTGAGATGCACTGGGCAGGGATAACACAAGATATGACTGGGGCAGATATTGCCTAATCATCACAATCATTTCTTCTGAGACTGAAATTCCAGACCTCTCTATCCCAATGAGAAAACCATAATTCAGAGAGGGGAAGTGGTTTGCACAAAGCTGCTCAGCTGGGGAGTGAAAGAGCTAAGTCTGAAATCTAGTTTTTCTAAAGTTCGGTGCCGACTCTTGCTAGGGCTTTGTGTCCTGGTTGTCATGTTTTCCGACTGCACAGTTGGCCTGGAAGCAAAGAATGTTTCTATTGTGTCCTCATGTTGTTTGTCCTGCACCACACATGGCTCTAATCCCAGGAGTGCACATTCCTTAGGGCTCCCTTCTGCCCTGAAGAAACCACTGAACTCTTCAACAGTATCTCACCCCTGGGACACGACTGAAGAAGGAACTTAATACCCTCCTGGGAATGCTTACACTGTGGAAAGATCCTAACCAAAGTAATGCCCTGCTGTGACATTTCGGTCGCTTTTCTAGGTTGATACAGAGCTCTAGAAAGGGAACTGCATTTCCTAGCACATACAAGTTAGGAGATTCTGTCTCTGGAAAAGTGAAGTATTTGAATTAAAAAGATATGAGCATGTCCTAAGGGTTACTATTGTTATTTTAACATTGCACATGAATTTTTAGTTATAAGTCACCTCAGACCCTCACTGGAAATAAATGACATATTTCTCAACATCTTGTGTACTAGTTACATAAAATGAGCCTGTCCCAAGAGTGCCTATCTCCAGATGTGCTCTGGAATAAGCACTAGGTTATAGATAAGCCAGTAAAATGGGCCAATCACGTCCATCAATCCTGCAGCCTTGAACTCCTCTTGACCCCCTTCTCTGAATTGGGTGCCCCATTTGCTATCTAGTGGGCTGAAGATCCAGTTCATTCTGCTCCTGGCACAAACTGTGACTCAGAGCCTGCCCACGGACCCACCAAGAGTTCAGGTATTTCCCTTCACAAGAGTCAGCTTATCTGAGTTTCATGGTACACCAGCAATACCACATCTTTTGCCAAATAATTAATTTAAGGATATTTCTAATTTCTATTTATCCTCCCTTCAGACATAACCTAATTCATTTGCCAGTCTCTGTACTAGAGAAACAGGGCCATTGTCTCAGGACTCATAGGCCAACCAAGCAAAGAGTAGACATTTGTCTGGGCAATAGTAGAAAGCAGAAGCTGGGAAGCCTTCTTAACTTTTCCCAAGCCAGACTATTTAAGAAAAAGTGTTTTGGTTGTTGTTCTAAATTTAGATCTGAGGAGGAAATTATTCACATCCATATTTGAAAGTCAGACCAGAAGGAAGTGTCAAGTGACTCTCTGGCCTGTGCGGGCTGGGGATTTAGGCCAGCCACAGAGGAAGGGTTGTGGTGAGGAGCGGCCTTTCTGCAGATGGAGGGATAGAAGGTACCTTCGGAGGGAAGCACAGTACATGGTTACAGTGGTGTTTAGCTGTTACACTTGATTATAGTCCTCATCTGCTGTCACAGCCTCTGACGGGGTGGTGTCTGGCAGGAGAAGCAAAAGCAGAGCTTCAAAACACCAAAAGTTCTTCCAGCCCCTCCCCCCTTGCAGCTCTCTTAGCCCTGTAGCCCCAAGACACTGCCACAACCTGGAGGCTCCCTGGTTCATCAAACCACCCTCATCTTGTGGTTAGTGACTGCAGGATTGTGGAGCCCAACACCAGCCACCTTCACCTTCCCATACCGAGCTATACACAACTCAGCGCACATCTGTTGCCATCAACTCATTAACACAGAGAATGTGTGGAGGGGGGAAGGGTGGGCTCAGAGAGATGACATCATCTGCCCAAGACCACAAAGCCAGTCCTTATAGGTCTCTAGCAGTTGTCTATTAGCAGGCTTACAGGGATAGCCCCAGGCTTTGCTGGCAAGTAGTATGCAGACAGCCTCAGGCCTGGCAACTGCCACCACCTCCAGTCTTCAGGCCAGTTGCCCTGCAAAACCAGACACCTGTGGGCATCCACAGCATCCTAGACCTATGGTGCAGGAACAAGAGGTGGTCACGGAGGGCCCAAATCCATCAGCAAGAGCCCAGCTCGTAAAAGGGATCTAGGGCTGCCAATTTCCATTTTCATTGGAGTGGCTGGCGCTTAGTAATTCAGAAGCTTTATTTAAGGGCTGACCTCCGACCAGGCCTGTCACTCCAGTGGCAGGCGCCTGATAGCCACTGGAAATCAATAGCCAGCATGAAGGTCACTTCCTAGAAAAACTGGGGCTATCAACGTGTCAGTTCCAATGAAAGATTATAACCAACCGGCAGAGAAGTTTATCTGTGGCTGAGAGCTCATCTGAGCTGGGCTTATTGAGGGCTGTACACGTGCTCATGTACATACCTGTGTGTGAGTGAACAGTTAGGAAACCGTGTACACGTGTACAAGAAAATGTGTCTGTGTGCTTCTGTGCAGATATGAATGGGCCTGTGGGTACATAAATGTGTGCATCTGTGTAAATAGCAATACAAGTGTATTTAGGTGTAGGTGACAATGTGTTGTAAGAGAAGTATGTATATGTGCTTTTGTTTGTGTGTGTATATATATGCATATCTATGTGTGTTTATGTGCTGGTGCACATGTGGTAAGTTAAGCTTATGTGTACAAGTAAGTATGTGTGCGTGCATGGCTATATGTATGGATGCTCACATATTTGGGTATATGGAAGCAAGGGGGTGTCACTGTATGCATCGGTGTGCAAGCATGGTTAAGGGCAGGTGATAACGCGCTGTGAGACAATGTGTATGTGCTCTTGTGTACACATGCATGTGTCGGCACATAAGTGTACACATGAGTATATGCATAAGTATGTATTCAAATACCCACATGATTAGGTGCATGGGAGTACACCCTCACCTATAAGAGCCGAAGTCATCTGGCCCCTGCCAGACTCTCCAGGATCACTTTCAGTCCTACTCACTGCCCTCTTCTTCACACTGTTCCCTCTTGGGCCTCCAGTCACTTCCTTGGAGATGCAAACCTCTCTCCTCCTCAGGGCACCAGAGCATGCTCTTCCCTCCAAAAATTTACTTGTTTTTTACTCTTCCCACCTGGTTCCTTCCTATCATTTGTGCATCAGATTAAATTCTGGCCCCTTAGAGGTGCATCACTGGCCACTCTAGAAGTGCCTGTTACGTGCACTTCTACATCTGTGCAGTGGTAGTGCTTGCCTTGTCTATCTACCTGAGAGGATTAAGTGTAATGAACATGGTTAAATTTGTGTTTAAGGGCTGCTGTTACTCAGGAAGAGATGTGCTGAAAGGGGAAGCAAAGATAAGCCAAGGAAATCCAGACAGTGTGTTCCAGAATGCTCTTCTCCATGCCACTAATTCATTTAGACACACTTGCAAATCCAGAGGCCTCCCCAGCTGTCATCAGCCAGAGTGATCATTTCTGGTCTCGATTCCTATATTCTGGGAAGGTGTCTTAGTCTGTTTCTTTCATGAATGGGTCCATTCGAGAAGAATGAAAAGTATGTTTCCCTTAAAGAAAAAAAAAAGCAGTAAGAAGAATAAGTCAGTGCTACCCCAAGAAAATGGTTTGTTCCACATAGTTGCCATGGGAACCTGGAGTAGGTTCCAGGGCTGCTTGAGTTCTGTGATTTTTAAGCCTCCTTGGGCTATGATTTGGGAGCTAGATTCTTATCTTTACCTCCTCACCATGAACTGTGGAATCTTATGCCATCATCACTTTACGCTTTGGGCTTCAGTTTCCTCCCAAGTGTAATACTGAAGAGTCTAAAAGATGATAAGGAATCTCTGGTCCCTTCCTACTTGGCATATGTAAAATTGTAAGTCATCGCTGTGGATCTCAGTGTTTCCATCTGTGATGTGGGAGTTGCGAATAGTCGAAGGGAAAGGGTAGGGAACCAGAGCTTGGGTGAAATCCTGCTCTCAGAATGGCATCTTATCACCCTTAAGATGGCCTTATGATATGGGTCCTAACAGGCACAAATTCCACTCTTTTCATTTATTCAACGAAGCTGCCATGAGCAGCTACAGCATCCTAGCGTCAGACACGATGGAAGCAGCTGAGAAGTTGGAGGTGACAAAATGTAGGGTAGTTTTCAAAAGGCTTTATGCAGAAGATGGGGAAAGCGAAGACGGACTGGCTTTATTCAAGGTCACTGAGCGACAATGTCTTTGAGTCTCTCTTTCAGAAACATAAAGACGTGTGCCTCTCTAGACATAGGACAAGGAAGTGACCTGCACTCCTGACCCCAGTGCTGTTCCAACTGTGTCTGAAATTCTCTGGAGGGCATATTGGAGGCCCTTATCTTTGAGATGAGTCCAGTGCTAACATTAATATCTATAATCACAGGGTGAGGACTGGAGGAAAGCCCAGTATTCATTTCAGACCTGCACCTGGTTGCACACTGGGGCTCCTGGTCAGTGAGCCATAGCTGCTGTCCACGCTCCAGGCTGGAATTGAAGGCTGGATTCCAGGTAATTTCTCCATTTCCAGCACCACTGGGAAGGAAGCCAGGCCTTCTGATTATCCCAGTCACCTGAACTTACAGGCAGAAGTTGGCTCTTTGACTATCAAGTTAGGGGAAATGTGTTTTGTCCAAGTCATCATCTTCTTTATCTCATGGACTCAGTCAGGCATTTGTGAATCCTAGAGTTTGCTTAGAGGATGAACAGTTCAAGATGGGCTACTTCTGGGCCAGAGATTTAGCTCAGTGGTTCTAGGGCCTGCCTCACAAGCACAAGGTCCTGAGTTCGATTCCGGTAACCACATACAATGCTGGGCGTGGTGACTCATGCCCACCAGCAATCAATACCACATACCACAGTGCCGGGCATAGTGGCTCATGCCTGTAATCCCAGCACTTGGGAGGCAGAGACAGGAGGATTGCTGAGTTCGAGGCTTGCCTGGGCTCCATAGTTAGCTCAGGGCCAGCCTGAACCATGAAGCAAGACCCTGTCTCAAAAAAAAAAAAAAAAAAAAGAAGATAGGCCACTTCTATACTCTGACTTGGGAGAGTTCCCCTTGCTGCTTCCTGGGAAATCTCAATGGAATCCATGCTTATTAGAGGTAAGCCTGCCAGGTCACTCCCCAGCACAAGGCAGAGCCCAGTCTGTCTTCAGGAGGACACTGGGCACACATAGAGCTAGACTGGTATCCCGAAGGAAGTGGGGTACAGCCAGAGCTCCACATTCATAGGAACCCACAGCCCCTTCCTGGACCACCATCTACTGTTAGAAAGGAGAAAGGGTGGAGTAGAGGCAAGGAAGACATCCTGAGTGCTTCCTTTGTGCCAGGCCTGTCACATAGGTGCCAGATTCTCTCCAACATCCTGAGAATACACTATTAGTTCCGGAGTCTAAGCTCTGGGTGATCAAGAATAACAAGCCTTAGCTTTTACCCAGGACTCCCCTGTGGCAAATGCGAGAGAAGAGAAGGTGGCTGGTCTTCCCTGCCGGAAGCTATACCTGCCCAGAAGCCTAAAGGAACATGGAACCACTGGAAGAGAACCCACACCAGAGTTGGAGCAGAGACCCCAGGGCCATCTGAGAAGCCCACATGGGAGGTTGAGCCAGCATTACTCTTCCTAAAGTTCTGACATAGGCAGCATCACAGAAATAGGCAGTGAGAGGCCACCCCTGGGGAACCATGGCTCTTAAAATCCCTGGTTCCTCTACAGATACAGGTAGGTGAGCTGCAGGGATGTCGCTTTGTTCAACCAAAATCTGTGAAAAAGAAGCAGACACAGTTCCTGCCAACCAGCGTACACAACCAGGACGCTCAAGAAATTAGTGAATCTTTCGGGCTAAGCCTCGGATGAAGACACATCTCACTGTGACCCGGATACGTGGGTGTATGTGTGCACACGCACACACAGACCTACCTGAAACCAAAGTTCCCTCAGCTTCCCAAGCTCAGTGCATCCGAGTATCTTCTAGTATACGCTCCTACCTCCCCCTACCACAGCCCACTAAATTGATTTCACAGCCCTGCAGTTTGATAGGGAAAACAGGTGCAGCCAGGATAGAATCAAGTGCTACATGATGCGTTGCAGATTGTGCGAGCTGCACTGAGTGTGGAGAAAAAGGGAGATTAGAAAGGGCTGGAGCGGCCCAGGAAGACTTCCAGCGGAGGAAGCAGCTAGTGCTAGGCCCAGGAGGGTGGCCAGCTCTGCTCAGTGTCGCGAGCTTTTCCAGATCTCTATGTGCCAGGCTCACACTTGGTCCTGGGTGCCAACATAGGGGAAAGGAAGTGTGCATCCCACTGTGGGGCTTGGGAATAAAGGTATAGATGTGGGAATGACAAGTTACGTAACCTCCCTAGACTCAGTTTCTCCCATCTGTAAAACAAAGACAATACCAGTACCTAGTCACATAGAACTGTCGTGAGGTTTCTTAAGTAAACTTTCTAATCCACTTAGAAAAGTGTTATTTAAATGTGGCCCAGTATTAGGCTAGTGTTTATAGACAGAGTGGTCAGGGTTGGGGGAAGGAGGGGGAAAGAGATAGTGAACACATAATTACGCAGATAATTTAATTATAACTGTGGTGAGTAATGAAGGAGAACAGTGCAGGATGCCATGAAATAGAATAACAAGGGCTCTAATGTCTTCTAAGAGATCAAGAAAGGTTTCTTGGAGCCGGTGACACTGAGGCTGACACCCAAAGGAAGAGTGGAAGTGACCGCGCCCCCCAGGAGAACAAGAGCTTTCTAAGCAGGGCTCAGCCACCTTTAGGAGGTTTGAGGAGGCTGGCAAAATCCAGAGAACTTTTACTTCCTGTTTTCTAAAACAATCAGATCGAAATACCAGAAAATCTTCTCTCCTATTCTTATGCCTCCACTACCTCAGGGTGCTCCCTCGGCCTGTGCTGAATCCAGTGCCTTCCAGACATAGGTAAGATCCCCGGCACCTCATTGCAATGCACAGAGATGAGGAATGTTTGTAAACACAAGGCCCCATTGGTGATGAACTCCCTTCTGTTGCCGTTCTAGTGGAAAAGTCTGAAGACAGGCTATAGGTGCAGCGTTTGTCTGTCCACCACTGCCTTGCAGGTGTACAGCCTGTTTGCTCCCAGGATCTGGGCAGGGAGATCCTCGGTGCCCCTTTCCACCCTCAAATTATACACACGTCTTAGCTCTGTGGTGCAAAGAAATGACCTGGTAGCCGGACAGATGTGTGCAGAGGTGCAGCTCTGTGATGAGAGGTTCTGCTAAATGAGTTCCCAGGTCTTTTGGGGTTTTCAGCCTCCCAGTAAGTGCCAAAATATAATCTCCTTTTCCAGAGTTCTTCCAGTCCTTTAAGAGCAACCTCCCCCTATGCCCACCTTCCAGGACACGTCAGCCCAGCTAGAGGACAATATGCTCTAGTGTCCCCTTGGATGGCAAGGTGGAGTGGAAAGAAGACCAGGACCTCGGGCCAGCTCAGGCCTAGCTCTCATGCAGCTATTGCTGGCTCATTGACTCTGGGCAAGTCCCTTCATGTGACCAGATTTGGCGATCCCCTTGTTGGATGAGGATCAATGCATGCTCTGCTCCCCTGTGGTACCAGGGTGAGGTGCTCTGTGTGCAGGCAAAGAGAAAATACTGCATGTCCCAGGACGGGACCACTGACTATCACTTGAAGATAGTGACAACAGCATAGGTAGCAAACTAATCAGGCTAATAATGATGACGATGGTTTAAAACACCAGAACTACCCTCTGAAGGCGGTTCTCTGAGCAGGGGCCTCACCTTCCTGCCGTCCTGATGATGGTGACGGCCAAAGCCAGGGCTCAGCTCAACTGTCGCAGCAAAGAAAAAGCGAATAAACGTCTGTGTGCAAACAGAACGAGGCATGTTGCTCCAACCGCTGCAGAAAGCATCCAAATGCAGAATTCTGGTTGCCTCTGACAATTTTTCCTTTCTCCCCCCTTTTTGGAAGCTGGAGATCCTATTCCAAGCCCTCCAAGCAGCCTGACTTTCCCTGCAATAAAGCAGCAGTGAGAAAGGCTCAGAGTAATTAAGTGGCTGACGCACAGAAGAAGCCGTTACAAAGAATTGACTAAATTGCCCATTCATTAGCAGCTCGGCATGGAAGGAGAATTACAAATAGACAGCGGAGCCCGCAGTAATTCAATCTAACCTTGTACTTACAGAAAACAATGAGATAATGAACAGAAAAATTACCAGGCACATATTGTATTTTGTTAAAGGGGCGGGTGGGGGGCCGGGGGAGGTGGGGGAGCCAGGGACGGACTGGCACATGCAATGCTAATGGCCTCGCTCAAGCTGAGCAAACGTTCCTCCAACACAATCATAGTTCTCAGTCTAAGGGCCTCTGGGGGGCTGAGATGAGGCAAGATCGCGAACAAAAAAATGTAATTTATAAGGCGTCTGTGGACTGGAATTTATCATCGGATCCGCTCGCCGCTGCTCAATTGATATGTAGTTGATTTCAAACAACACCCCCCGGGCGCCCAGAGGGAACATTTTTTAGATTTTACGCTTGGATATATCTGTTTAACTCGCCATTTACCAAAACAACGGCTGATGACAGCACAAACCAGTCACTCTGGAGAAAACACGCACATACGCTCTCATACACATGTACCCACGCACTCACAAGTGCGCGCGAGCACACACACACACACACACACACACACACACACACAGGCATCCAAGCAGCCGCCGCCATAATAACCACAGCAAAGAAACCTTCTCAGCCCCAAGAAGATGGCTGTGAATCTGGGAAGGGAGAAGAGGGATTGGAAAAAAAACAGCCAAGAGATTCAGCCTTTCTCTGTGTTCTCACAGAGAAAACAGTGCTTTCTAGCTGGTTTTTATAGCCCACTCGTAGGTTTTCATGCCTGATACCACATACCCTTCATAGAACACACCTTAGAAAGTCTCCCTCCAGTTCCATCTCACCTCCTCGGTGCCTCCATGCAGCCAGCCCTGCCCTCTGGGACCAGATCTGGCCTCACTTGGGAGCCACCCATAAGACCTTGGATCTCACAGGGAGAAAAAGAGTTGAGATATCTATGCAGGGAGGAAAGGGGATAAACGGGTCAAAGTCTCACTGGCCCCTTCCCAGGCCTAGCACAGCCTACAGACCAAATGTTGACAAAGGACAGTTTTAGAAGTGTGTGAATAAATTCCCCATCACTTCCAGGGCTGATGGTTCACAGGCTATGTGTGCAAGCCATTCCTTTGTATGCATGATTTTTTGAATTTTAACTTATTGTTTTCTTTGACAGAGGGTATTGCTAAGAAGCCCAGGTTGGCCTTGAGCTTGTGATCTTCCTGCTTCAGCCTCCCAAGTAGCTGAGATTACAGGAAAGCACCACAGCATCTGGTTTAAGGACAGTTTTAAGGACAACAACTGGGCAAAGCGTCAAATACATTTCTCTTGTCAAAGAAAAATAATCTGCTGGACTCTTGTTAGAAATGGCAGGAGAGATTTTATTCAACAATACTGAAATAGGGTAGAATCTCAACTCAAGCCCATACACAGAGACCAGTGGAGATGTACAGCCAAGGGCTGAGCAAGGAAAGGATGGAAAACTATTAAGAGGAATTTGGTTAGGTGCCAAGGATGAAGGGGGAAAACTTGATTAGATATCAGGGCAGAAGGAGTAACAATAAACTGGCCTAGCAGGATTCTATGGCAAAAGTTGGCTCTCCAGACCAAAAGAGTGCAGAGGAGTCCCCTAAATTGTGGCCCATGGAAACCAGAGGGAGGGTTAGGGCTTCTTCCCTGAACATTAGAGAAAGGGTCTAGCACAGTGCTTACAGTGGGAGGGGGGCAGATAGGGCAGGTCCTACCAGGAATCTGAGACAGTGAGAGCCCATTCTTAATAGACCCACCTTCCACCAAACAAGCAGGTGCTTCAGAAGTTCCAGCCACCAGAAGATGCTCAGAATGCTGGACTCAGCAGCCTTGCCGTTTGTCACTGGCCTGAGCTCCAGGGCTAGTGGCCACGACTGACTGGCCAGTAGGGGGCAGTCTAGCCCAATGAGAAGGACACCAAAATGGAAATTCAGAAAAACTAGTTTAATTCCTTCTTGACCAGCCATTGGCAGGGAGACCTTCAGTACCTCATCACTTCTGGCCTGTGGGCCCTCATTTGTGTATTTATAAAATAACCTCAACACTGCCTGGCCTTATGCCCACTTTACATGAGGATGTCTTGAAAGTAAACTATGAAAAATGTACATAAGTATAAAATGGATTGAAGAATTAGATCAGTAGTTTTCAAAGTATAGTCTTGGGACCAAGAGTAATGACATCATTGGAGAAGTCAGGCACGTAAATTCTTAGCCCCATCCCAGACCTACTGCACCAGAAACTCTGAATGGGACCAGCCACCTGTTTCAACAAGCACCCCAATTCTGACACATACTCAAGTCTGAGAATTTCTGATTAAGCCAATACAATCTGTATAATTTGACAGAAGTACAAAGAGCAGGTGAAAAAAACACTTTTGGAAATGTTATATCTTTTTCAATCAACCAAAAAACGAATCCAGAGATTAAACTCACACCAGAAACCTACTCCAGGAAACAAAACCAAATGTCAGTGTAGCATTTACATAGTGTTTTATATTTTTCAAAGCACTTTCAAATACCCAATTTCATTTGACTCTTTAATCCATTAGTGAGGTAAACCAGGCACATGATCTTGTCTCTGGAAGCACAATAATTCTCTGAAGGTGGCTTAGTAACATTTGGGTGACAAATGAACCGGGGGTGTTGAGAGACCTTTACAGTCTTAACATCATGGACCTTTAAGTCTAGAAGGGACCTTACACTTGATTATCTTTATATGGAAACTTCGCTCATTGTTCCTGTCTTGATCACATACCTGTGTATGGCCTATTTCCTTCACCCATGTGGGCCTATGGAGATCTAAGGAAGCAGGTGGCCTTTGTCTTTTACATCAACTGGATTATGAACCCAACAACCTACCATCTAGTGTCTCCATTTTAAAGATGTGGAAGTCAATGATGAGGGATGAAGACATTTATTATGTGGCTAATTAGATATAAACTTAAGACTAGAAGCCAGGAATCCTGACTCTTGAAAAGCAAGCGGGAGAGGCACACCTTCAAATGTTGATCGATAAAGTCATAGCCAGCACATGTGCAGGGAGGGTTAGTTCTTGACTGTCTTCTCATCTCTCAAACATATCTGCACAAATATCCTTATGATGGTCTGATACAGTCACAGATCTTGCAGGTCATGTATTCACTGAACCATTGAGCACAGATAATCTCCCTGCACATGGTGAGTCATTCTTGAACATCTGCTGTGATAGAGATCTCATGTAGTGCAAGGCATTTGAGAGGTTCTGCTCTAAGCCATCAGTGTGTTTCTCAAAGAGGGTTTGTTGGGATCCTGTGCCAATCCCTCATAATCTTCACCTGCTAAGAAGCGCCAACTTCTCACCATTAGCTGAGTACTGAGGATGCAGAGTCTGAGACATGTGGGCATGAATCATCACAGGCTTCCCTGCCCATATTCCATGAGGGAAGGCAGGAAATTTCAGGCCTGGAATTAGTAAATGAGCATGGAAAGGAGAACCACTGCCAGGGACAATGGGGCCTTCCTGTGAGTCCCAGCTCACGCAGGAGCTGGTATCCATATGTACAGGTCTATGGGAACTTCTGCTACCCATTCCCAAAGCTTCCAATAAAGAAAGTGGCTCCAATCACTTCTTAGCCTTTTGGCTAAGATCAAGTGTAGAAAGTGGCTCCAGGAACTGTAGGAAGTCAGTGATGAGATCTCAAAAAACCACCCCAAGAAGACATCAACATGCACACTTAGCAAGTGCTTCTATTTTCTTAATATTTAAATCAATTTTATAACCCCCTTTGCTGGTCTTCAGTATGGAAGCACATACAGAATGTATTTAATAATATCCCAACACAAAGGAAGAGCAATTAGCAGAATTTTCAGTGAGTGAAGTTGCCTTGCCCTTAAAATACCCAAAGAACATGGTTTTGACTTAGAAAATCATACATGCAGGGCTGGAGATTTACCTCAGTGATTCCAGCACCTGCCTGGCAAGTGCAGTCCCTGGTTCAATTTCCAATAACCACATACAACAATACCAGGCATCGTGACTCACACCCACCAGCCATCAGTACCACATACCACAGTGCCAGGTATGATGGCTCTTGCCTGTAATCCCAGGTCTCGGGAGGCACAGGCAGGAGGATTGCTGAGTTTGAGGCTTGCCTGTGCTACACAGTGAGCTCAGGGCCAGCCTGAACTACAAAGTAAGAACCTGTCTCAAAAAAAGAAAGAGAGAGAGAGAGAGAGAGAGAGAAGAAAAAGAAAAAATCATACATGCAGAATTCATTGGAACTGTATTTTTAACAAAGCTCTCATCCCATGCAAAGATTAATGAGTTTTCCTGGAGAGGGAGTTAAAGACACCTTTTTATCAGGGGAAGATGAATGTTCTCACTCTGACTCCAGGTAGATTCTCCTATTCCTTCCATTTCCCAGTGCAGCTAACTTAGGCTATGGACACCAAAAAACAAGAGGAATGGAATTTAAAAGCCCGCTCCACTGTGTGACCCTCATGACCTCCAAGTCCGGCACTGGAGGAATGGGCGGGTTGTATTGCAGAGAGGTAATGGCGGGACACAAGTATGCACCTTCCAAACCTACTGCATGATACCCCCAGTGAAGGTGTCTCCTGAGTATATGGGGATGATGTCTAATCATATACCAGTGTCCCAGGTACCCACATTTGCAAGGACAAAGTGGGCCCTACAATGAGTTTGCTCACGGACTGGTATTTCAACTCTGATGTATTCTCAATAATAACTGACAAAAGTCTTCAAAATTTATTATATATTTCCTTGCATATAAATAACACTTTGCAAGCTTAATTTAACCTTTTATGCCACAGTTATCATCAATGTGATTGCATGTTAATACACTAATTTGGAAAAAATCATAAGGTTCCAGAGGCTGATTAGTCCTGTACAGATGACCCCAAGCATCATATTCTTGGGCCCAGGTCAAACAAACCTATTTCTTTACTTGCTGTCAGACTTTCACCTGTTACTTTTTGTTATTATAGGGTATACTGAGACAGGAAAAGAAGGAGAGAAATCCTGAGGGATCCCTAAACGATAGGAACTGCGAACTTAGGTGACATCTGTTCATATCCACTACTGTGTATTCAGTACTTACCATAGTTCCTGAGATAGCACAGGAGATTAGTAATTAGTTGATGAATAAATATATAAAATGGCTTAGAGTTTCTAATTCTGGCTTCAGTGCCTACTTAGGTGCTTCACCTCCATGATTCTTAGTTTGCAAGTCATAAAATGTGAAAAACAATCAAAGTTTTGCTGTGGAAGTACTTCGGAATGACAGAGTGCTATACTGAGCAGCTGATCTTACTTTGTAACAAAACTGATTATTACTCTGTCACTCATTACAGGAGGCAGGCTGCTCTTCTGGTTTCAGGTCTGAGGCCAGTGGCATTGTCTTGTCAAGGAACTTAGATATGGAACCAAGGTAAGGAATCAGAAGGTTCACCATGGATATTAGTGGGTTCTGAGGTCTAACAGTCTCCCAGTTGGCTCACCTGAGCAGGTGTCATGTGTCCTTAGGACCCACTCCCCTGGCCCCAGAGCACTGTCATCACCTTTTCCATCCTTCCTGCCCTCTCTCCCCATCTCACTGGCTGTGAGGTGGCCAGGATATAATTTGTAGTCTTTCCTTAGAGAGCTGGATGGGATTGTTAATACCAAAGACTCTAGGCCTTTGTCCTAGTCAGAATCGACACAGATTCTGAACAGGGACTGAGCATTTGCTAGGAGCTTTCTAGGGTCATCAATCCCCCTAAAGAATTTTTTTTTTGAGACAGGGTCTCGCTTTGTAGTTCAGGCTGGCCCTCAGCTCACTATGTAGCCCAGGCAAGCCTCGAACTCAGCAATTCTCCTGTCTCTGCCTCCTGAGTGCTGGGATTAGAGGCATGAGCCACCATGCCTGGCAAATCCCCCTAAAGAATTTTTAAGAGTAGAAAATGTGCATTTCAAAGAGGGAAAAAGAAATGCTTAACCACCTAAAAAGAGACACCAACAGTGAAATTTTCAGGAAGCATTAGCTGACAGATGACATGAGAACATGGCAGGGCCAGGTTCAGGAGCTTGGGGTCCTCCCTGCTGCTTCTCAAATCCCCAGTTCGGCTGGACTCTGTTCACAAGGACCTGAGAGAAACTAGGTATGCTGTGGAGTTGTCCCCCAAGTGCCTGTCCTGCTCGCTCTCTGGGATCCACGACAGCCTCAGACTTCTTGACTTTCTTCCAATTCGTGATGAGTAACCTGCTCATCCCCAAGAGACCAGGCGCAAAGTCCAAAGTCTAAAGTTATCTCCATTCAGATTCAGATCATTGCTACAACCACTGTCAGTACCAGTATGGCCCCTGAAACTAACACATCCACTTCTGTAACTACTGTCACCACCACCATAACTACCATCATTGTCACTACCACCTTCACGGGGTCTGTCGTCTCCCTCCCTATCAACACCAAAGCCACAGCCAGATCCACCCCTAACTCCATCATCACAACTGTCATCCCTACGTCACCATAGCTACAATCATTGCTACCACCACCACTACTATCACCACCACCTTCCTAGTGCTGCCACCACCAAATCACCACCCATACCAGCACCATTCCCACAACCCAAACTACCATTACCACTTTTATTGTAACTACTGTCATCACCATCACCACACTCATCACGGTAACCAACAGCACAATCACTACCACCGGGCCCAGGAATGAGTTCAAGTTAGAATCCGGTCACTTACTAGCTCTGAGCTCAACTGAGGTTTATTAAGTTCTCTGAGTTCTCCGACTCTTGACACTGACATCTTTTTGAGTTGTGAAGATCAGCGTTAGTGCTTGAATAGTGGCACCTGAGAGCTGCCGTATTTGTGATAGCTGACTTTAGAAGGATACATTTGTCAAGAGAAGACGAGGTTACGTGCTCGATAGTTAATCATTTCAAGAAAAAAGAGGGACATTCTTGCCATAGGGTTTTGGAGCTCTTGGCACCTTGAGAAAGAATGCACAGTGAGGTCCAGTGGATCACACTCCTCAGGGCCCCATCCTTCCAGGCTTTCCTCACTGCTTTCTTCTTATCTCCGTTTTTTTTTCCCCCAGCCCCAGGAGACACAGTTAGAGAAGTGGTGAATTTGCTGTAGGAGATGCTTCTATTCTTGCATCATTTGTTATAGAAAATGTGTACAACATGGTAGCCAGATTGACTTTGCCAGGTTCCCAAAGCCCAGGGCATTTCCAACTGAGATGCCAAAAGTTACAGTCTTATCCAGCATTCTCTAACTCTTGTGCTGTCTTGGGAATGTGCTACTTGACATCACTCTGGGATGGCCAGGCCCAGTCAGATACTACTGTTAGATGGCATTCTGTCCTCCTCTCTTCTTTCTCTATTCCTTCCTCCCTTTCCTTGTCCTTCACCCACAAACCACTGCCGAATCCACAGGGTCGCTGGAGTTCAGAGTATCCTCCTTGTCAACATATACCTCTTTGGCTCTGTGATATGCCCAGTGGCACCTATGCCCCATGCCCTACCCTCTGCCCTTGGGGAAGACCCAGCTCTTGGCAGACAATTGGTTGTGACCTGCCGGAGGCACCACTCTGCATGTGTGCCAAGCACATCTCCTCTCCCTCCCAGCATGCCAGGCTCCTCTGACAAGGAAGGGTAAAGACCCTCCAGGGTTCTCAAGAACATCAATATGTTGTGTATTTAATGTGCTGGCTCTGTTACAGCAAATTAAAGTGAGGGGGCCTAGTGGAAGGGAACACAGCCCGCTGTTCGAGTCCCTTGTCACGCAGGAGGCTGTGGAAACGACCCTCCAGTGTGGAGGAGGAGTACACATCACCCCCCCTGCAGGAGCAGAGCAGGCATTAGAGGAGCCCCGAGTCTTAATGGGACGCATCCGGCAAACATCTGAGCTTGGGCCTTCAATCACAAACGCTGCAGGATTTAAAAATGAATAAACTTCACATTGTGTTTCTCTTATTTATCCTTTATGCAAATTGTCCCTGGGAGGACCCATTACTCACACTGCATGGGAACGGCAGAGGCCGGCACTGAGGCTTGGAGGACCACTTGCAAGCAGTGCCTGGAATGCCAGGCCCGTCCTGGTGCTTTACAGACATAGAGAAAGAGCTCATAAAAGGGAAATAAACAGACTGAGTGGTGGGATCTTGCAGAAAGTGTAGGCGCGCACACACGCTGCAGCACCCGGGCGCCATCCACGCAGCCGCTGGGGTGCGGATTCCAGGCCTCTGTGGGGAAAGCACATGTGGCCTCCTTGTTACTTTCCTGCACTGCTGATCAGAGGAAGAAGGGCCATTTGTGAGATCGAGCAAAGAGACAGGACAGTGGACATGTAGACACATTCCCAGCAGCTTGAGTCCAAGCTCCTCGGTGAGCAGATGCTTGGCTGATGCTGCCTGAGTCCCTGTGGGGTCTCTCACTTCCCTAGGAGCTTCAAGGCTCAGGCTGGGGTCAAGAACATTAGAACCCAGAGTTAGGACCACAGACCTGGTCTGAAGGAGTCATGTCACAAGAGGCAGGCCAGATGGCACAGGCCTGACAGAAGAGGCCGAGTCCAGGACATAGTAGGCTCACAGAGGAGGGGACCATGTAAAAAGAACTCAGGGAACTCCGCCCAATCTCTGGCTGACAAACAAGAAGAGGGCACTCACCCAGAAGCTGGTAAGAAAAGATGGTGGCCTGTGGCTGGCCCCAGAGTCAACCCTGTGGGCCTGTGTCATAGCCTGGCAGCATGTACTCTGTCCCTGGCACAGGACTGGGCACCTGGCAGGTGTGAGCTCAGTGCTCGCCAACCATGTGGGTGTCAGGTGAGCCCCAGGCTCTCAGAGCTTCACAGACTTCACAAACTAAACGTGCACGCATGTAATTATGTGCTCACAGACTTCACAAACTAAATATGTGCACGCAAGCGGGTCCCAGTACCCCGGGCCCTCATCCTGATGGGCTCCCTGGGAGGGAATTTCTGTTCCTCCTCTGCTCTTTTGGCTTCTGCATCTCCTGGAAGGGGCATTTCCCTCCCCTTCAAAGAGCAGAGCCTATAGATGAGCAAGACTCTCTAGCTCTTCCTCCATTTCCACCTTTTATTCCGTTCCCCCAAATGCTGCTGCCCCCTACCCATGGGGTAAAGGAATTACCACATTTCCCGGTTCTGAGCCTGGAAAGTCTGGGGTCCCAGCTCCCATTTCTCCTCCTCCTGTGTTTTTGCCACCTTCCAAAGGCCCCCGGCTCATAGTCCAGCTCTGCTCCCCTCAGCCCAGTGGCCAGCCCAGTTCCTCATGACCCACTGGTTCTACACACAGCTGAGTTCTGGCACCCACCTCAGGCTGCGCCGCCTGTCCTTCCCACCCCACCTGGCTGCCTGGGTTACACATCCGGACATAGGCTATGCCTGACTCTTGAGTTCCCATAATTACCTCTCAACATTCACTTAGACTAAAGTTAGCGACCAACTTAATGAGTTTAATCCCTTTCTTAGGCCCCCAAAGTCTCCCAGGTATTTACTATGTGCCAGCCCTGTGCTTGCAGAGATACCCCAAGGACAGAGGTATGGTCTCACATGAGCACAGTCCTTGAGGAAAATATGCTGGATGTTGGGAAGACATTGTATAATCTTTCAAAGCCTTAAGATGCAGGGAGGAGGTGAGAAAGAGATGTAGATGAGAAGAAAGTGAATATATCTTGAGACAATGGTTTCTTAAAAATTATTGACATATATTCTTTGGAAAAGGCATGGTGTGACTGTCTTTGATAGGGTGAATACACATGGAGACTAGGATGAGAGCAGATGAGAAAGAAGGAGGCACCGTATTTAGATTCTTTGATTCCTCTACCTGGTGACAGACACCACTATACTGTAAGCTTTTCATTTATAGTCTCCTTGAAATGCAGAGAATTCTAGAAAGTCAGTGGTGAAAATAGCAGTTCTGAATGATTACTGCCAACAGGGCCAGCAGGGTCAGCATTACAGTTAAGGGGCTGAGCTCTGGCACCAAACTACCTGGACATAAAGGCCATTCTGTCCCTTGTTTGCTGTGACTTTTAGAACCTTTCTGTCCCTAAGAACAGCATTTGCTCCTATCAAGATTGTTGTGAGACCTAGAAGAGTGATTGTAAGTAAAGCACATAAAAGAGTGTCTGGCACAGAAATTGTCCTGCCATTATTATTGGTCTAAATGCTTTAGATGTATTAATTTGTTTAATTCTCATGATAACCTCCTGAAACACATATATTTTAAACGCATTTTACACATGAAGAAACTAAGGGAGAAAGAAATTAACCTTTTTATGGTCATAACATGGATAAATAGAGGTACTGTTATTTGAACACAGGCCATCTGCCTTCAAAGACTATGCTAAGTTTTTATGTAGTCAGAGGACATCTATAGAGGTGTCCCAAGGACTCACCAGGACATTAGCCATACCTAAGAGGAGTTCTAACTATTGGCTTTTCAAAAAAGTTTTTTAAAGCATTTCTTACAACTTCTATAAGTGCTGCTAAAAGGGTGTAGAAATCACCAGTTTGAGCCAACCTCTCATTACAAGGATGAGGAAATAGAGGTTGACCAACGGAAGTGGCCCACTCTACATGGCATACTTAATGTAGGACTATCATCCACCTCTCCTTGTGGTCATCTTTTATCTTTCCTCTGCACCATCTCATCCCTTATCAAAAGCCTACAGACAGATTAAAAACACCCCAAATGTACAGGACAATCCCCAAACCAGGCCTTCCAAAGAGGAGAGAGTAGGTGAGAGTAGTCTGGATCTCTAAATCCTCACAATTTTGCTAATGATATTTGACAGGGGGACACTTGAACTCTCGAGGTCACATGTTTGTATTGTCTCATTCTATAAGTTCTAATAAACTGATGACTGTCAGCTTCTCATACTGAACAGAACTTTAAACTCACTGGCCTTTCACCAAAAAATGATGCAGAAACTACACATCAACAAATGCCAGTCCTGGAGGGCAAGCATCAAGTTTCCTAAAGAAATCTCTGGAAGAAGAACCACAGGGCAACTCAGGCACAGCCCTTGACTTTAATGCGCCTATTCACAAGCTAAGCTAGTTGAACATAAGATCCTTAAGCTTCGGACCATCTAGCATTGCAGTCTTTCATAACCCCCTAAATATTCCTCAGGCAGCTCATGAACTGATCCTACACAAACCATGTATATCATTTGAAGAGGTCTGCTTCAGCCACACCTCTCCAGCAGAAAACGGACTGAACATCCGAAGAGCCTGTGATACACCAGTCACTCAGCAGCAACACATGGAAAGGTAATCATCCATTATTCACTCATCTGCCCGTTATTCAGTCTGCTCATCCTACCCCACAAGTAAGATTACAAGCAAACATACACCATAGTGTGATAGGGAAGGAACTACAAACACAGGTATTTAAAATCCACATTGGCCTTGAGCGCTCACCTTGAGGGATACCTACCATTAGCTCGCCAGAGCTGCAGGTGTTTTCCTGAGGTAACTCAGCCTTTAGTTACTCCTTTGGTGAAAAGGAAATGCTTTGTTTAAGGGCTTTTGTTTGATTTGCAAAGCTAGCACACATTCTTTTGGGAAACAGTGGGGTTCTGCTCCACGCATGGAAAAGTGCCTTTGCTCAAGGCAGAAGCTGCTGTTTGGTGAACTGCTCTGCCTTTCCTGAGTGTCAGTATGATTTGAAAGAACCATTAAGTTTTAACAATGCAGAAAATAAATCCTCATTAAAATATATGCACTTTAAAGAGCTGAGTTCTCAACACAAACTGGAGAGGAGAAACACAAGCTGCCTTATTCACCTCTGCCTGTCACTGCCCCCACTATTTTTCAAGGCCAAGTTAAGAGGCCTCTTCTTCCAAGAAGCTCGTATGATCCTTCCTGGCTAAGAGTAATCTCTCACCCTTCCAATCACCCTTAAACATTTCTCTATCAAACATCTAGAGTAGAATTTTATTTGGTTTAATAACTGATTGGATTCATTGTGAGTTCCACGAGAGGTCTGCTGGGATATAACTCCACTTTAAGTGAAGGAGAATTTGTACTATATATGCAATGATTTAAGAAAGGTATGTTTGTTATTTTATAGCATGGTGAATCTGAAGTTTCACATGGGTCTCATGAGGCTAATTCCAAGATGTTGCTAGGACTGTGCTCTCCTCTGGAGGTTCCAGAGGAGGATGCATTTGCTGAATTTTTTCAGCCTTCAGAAGTTACCCCATTCCTTGGCACATGAGCACCTTCCTCATCTTCAAGTCTGGCAATAGCAGCTTGAGTCCTTATATCACAAACTTCTGACATCTTCTGCCTCCCTGTCTAGTGTTAAGCAGCTTTGTGATCACACTGGGCCCACCGGGGTACTTTAGGACAGCAATGGAAAATCTTTTAGAGCTTTCAGTGATACCAGCAGCCCACTGTGGCACACATGCCATAGGTTCTCCACCACTACTGTAAGATGATCTCCCTGTTATGCAGCCTGCTAATTAACAATTCTAATTTACTTTGCCATATGAAGTAGCAGGTTCACAGATTCTGGAATCACGAGCATCTTTGAGGAATCATTATCGTGTCTACCCCAGCAAGGGCAAAAGCACAGTGAAGTCCAAGGATCTGGCGATAGAGAAGGGTTCAGAGCTCATTGTGGGGTGGTGGACAGGAAAAATAAGGTTATAAAGGTCCTAATATACCAAAGAGTACATATTCTTCATTTACCGTGGCTTTTAAGTATGGAAGTGGTCTTGTTTCACCAATGACTCTAGCAATGGAAATGAAAGGAGCTTGAGAGAAGTGAGACAAAAAGATGGTAAGGAAGCTTCTGCACAAGAGGAGAAAAGTCTGAACCAAGGCAACTGAGTGGAGATGAAAGAAAGGGACAGAAGCATCAGAGAAGCAGTTGCAGGATTTGAAGACTGCTACGATAAGGAATATACAAAAAAGGAAGACATCAGTAATGGCTGAGATTTCTAGTTTAGATGCCTAAATGGATGATGGTTCAGTTCAATGAGATACAGACTCTGGATGTAGCTATAACACTGTATAGTTTCAACTGAGACACCAATGGGAAAAGGTCTGGTAGACTGATCATGAGTTCAGGGACCTCCTGCCCATTCCACAAAGGCACTGTAAGTACTAAACAAGCTTTCCTACTAAAGCAAATGCACCATTACTGATCAGGTAAATGCACCATTACTGATCATTTCATTGTGAGCAAGAGTACATAAGGCCTCCTGCATTGAAGATAGCATTGCATGGCTCATTAACAAATACCTTACTGGCTGCTTCCATGTGCACATTTACCTGGGTTCTATAAGGAGCCAAAGAGAGTTACCAGATGTTCCTGTGTTCCCAGGTATCCCTGGTATACATCCTTCTTATATACTTTGTTACATTTCATGTCAGACTTGTGTATCTCGGGACGTAGGACAGCAGGATAGGGAGAATGTGACAATACAAGTGCCAAAGAAGTAACCAAAAACCCAGGTGTGATATAGGTATCTCTTTGCACCTTACTTCCCTTATCCGAGGATCACTGAGTCCTTCCGGTTTCATTTTCTAAATACTTTTTGATTCTGTCCATCCTCTTGATTTAAACTCAAGCCTTTTTAATTCTTTATTTGAGTTAGTACAAAAGCCCAACCCTACCTCTAGTTTTATTCCACTCCATGTTTCTCTTTAAATGACAGCCAGAGAATGATTTCTCCGACTTTAATCTGATTTTAACACTACTCAACTTGAAATAATTCAACCAAACATAGGGAGAATATTTTAAGTATAGGAATGGGGGAAAGCCTTTTTAATCAGGACATAAAACAAGCAATCCATAAAAGAAAAGAATGATAAATTTGAATACTTAAAATTAAAATTTTCTGCTTGGGAAAAATGCCATAAACAAAGTCATAAGACAAACAACAAACTAAGGAAAAAACATTTGCAATATAAATGACAAGGCACTAATAGCCTAAATATATAAATGGCATCTACAAATCAATAGGAGAAAAACCTAACTATCCAATACAAAAATTGTCAAGTGAACATGACTAGAAAATGAAATACAGTTTTTCAACATACAAAAGAGAGCTCTAAGTCAATAGGAAAAATACCAATTTCTCCCAAATTAGACATCAAAAGATTGACTATGTGAAGAGTTTGGTAACCCATAATTAATAATTTAGAGGAAATATGCACTCTCAAATGCTAACAGTGCATAATGTTCTATCATTTGGAAACTGTAAATATCTACCAATTACAATATTATTAAATATATTCCTTGACTATAATGAAAGAATATATTCTTTGAAACTATGTACCTATATTCTATAAAGTCAGATATAATTTACATGTACATAAGCACAAAACTATACATAAGTCTATTCACTGAGACTACCTTAAATGTATTACACAAGACTGCTTAGTCAATCATAGTAATCACATAATATAAAATGCTATATAGTATATAAAACTGTTAAAAAGGGTGAAGATGGAAAAGGATGAAACATTCCTATGTGCTTGTGGTCAGAAAGTCTCCAAGATAAAAGACTAAAAATAAAAAAGATACTTTTATAGCATCTACCGCACTTGGGATTGTTGTATAGGCTTTATATAGTTTTATGTAATTTTATACAGCTGCTATATTTCCATATATTTAACTCATTTGATAATTATTATAACCATATAAGATAGAAAGTCTTGTTATTCTTGTTTTACAAATAAGGAAACAAAACCACATTAAAATTGCCCATTATGAATATATATCAATACATATTTATTTCTATAATTTTTTGTTTCAATGTTAATAGTCAAATGGACTCTATTTTCCAGTATATAATTTTTCTCTGAAGTGTGTAAAATTCACTGAGTTCACAATTTTAGTTTAATTTTTATTTTAAATTTTCCATTTTATTCTTTAATCTCTATTATAATTATCAATCTGTTAATTCTCTAAACATACTTTCATAATGATTTAAAATCCAAGCTGATAACTATAACCCTTGAATATACTTCTAAGGTCTGCTTCCTTCTTATATACCTTGTTATGTTTCATGTCAGACTTGTATATGAAAAAATTATGGTGATAATTTGATTGTAGACAGTACTATCTTCTTTCAGAAAGGATTTCCTTTTGCTTTGTCAGCAGAGAGAGATGAAGCTCTAGCAATTCCTAATATTTTAGTTCAAACAAGAATTACAGTGAATTGAAGTTGGACTTCAAACTCTCTGAGAACTGATCTATTTTGCTGTTTCACCATTACCTCTAAAGTCTGGTCCTTTGGTTTTGCAAACTAAAGCCTGAGTGTAAACCAAGGACTTTCCTCCTTAATGATCTCTGCACTTCCACTTTTAACTATGGTTCTCCAAATCTTTTTTTTTTTTTTTTTTTTCCAGACAGGGTCTCACTTTGCAGTTGAGGCTGGTCCTGAGCTCACTATGGAGCCCAGGCAAGCTTTGAACTCATAGCAGTCCTCCTACTTCTGACTCTTGAATGCTGGGATTACAGGCATGAGCCTTCACACTCAGCACTGTGGTAGGTGGTACTGATCCCTGGTGGGCATGAGTCCCCACACCCAGTAAGTATTGTTGTACGTGGTTACTGGGGATCAAACCAGGGAACTTGTGCTTGCCAGGCAGGCCCTGGAACCACTGAGCTAAATCTCCGGCCTGGTTCTCCAAATCTTTTGAGAGTTGTGCTCAGCTTTCTGTCTTCTTACCCTTGCTACTTGTGAAGTTTCACTGATCTCAGGAAAACAACAGCTTCCCTTAAGGGGGTTATCTCTTTGGTCTTCCCTCCTCTCCTGTATTTTGGCCTTGGAATTCCTCAGGATCTTGAAGAACTCCAATATGTTCAAAGATAAATTTTTGCTTTTTTAGTTTTTAAAAATTATGTTTGGCTCCTCTGTTCTCAGAAGGGCTGGTGAAAACAACCTAGGGCCCATTTACCAGATATACGTATGTATCCAGGAAGAGAAGTAAACCCAGACTTCAGCCAGAAAAAATTCCCAAGCCTGATAATTTAATAGACCACATTTAATATAAGAAAGGCAGATTATGTTGAAGGAGCTGAAAGAGCAAGTAGGGGACAACAAAAGGATCAGGAACATCAGGA
The DNA here is from genome assembly GCA_004025085.1 of Thryonomys swinderianus. Classification (NCBI taxonomy): domain Eukaryota; kingdom Metazoa; phylum Chordata; class Mammalia; order Rodentia; family Thryonomyidae; genus Thryonomys; species Thryonomys swinderianus. The sequence continues at coordinate 25,145 of PVIC010003126.1, forward strand.
CTAGAGGGACAAAGACAATGAAATTATCAGATCTTGGAATCCAGGGCCACCTGTGCAGAGCTGGAACAGTGGCTTGCCCGACAGAGGCTGGCTTGCTGCTTCCAGGAGGGTGAGGCAAGATGACCTGGTTCCATGACTTGTCTGCCCCTCCTGCCTTCTAATCACTTCCTGGTGCCCCTCTGAAGATCCAACTTAACAGAAAGGTGATTCAGTGACATCTGTGCACCCCTGTTTATAGCAGCTCAGTTTGTGATAGCCAAATCTTGGAAACAACCCAAATGCCCATCAATTCTAGATTGACTAAAGAAGATGTGTTTTTTTTTATAAAACAGAGTATTACTTTGCCATTAAGAATGATGAGGTTGAATTATTTATACTCAAATGGACATATCTTCAGGACATACTCATAAGTGAAATAAATAGGTCACAGATGTGTAAATATCCTATCTTTTCTCTGGCATGAGAAACTGAAGTTGTAAATGTGTTCTAGAATGCATGATTGATATTGTAAAATAGTAAATATCCAAAGGAAAATGGGATTTAGGGGTAAATAATGAGGAAAGAAAAAAATTGATGGTTAAAAAAAGGAAACAAAGCTTGTGTATAGGGGATGGGGGGAGGTATGGTGGGTAGGAGAAGGGGAAAAGTGAGAATTAAGTTGTGTCATATACTGGTACAAATTCTCAATGTGGAGTATATTTAGGGCGTGTTTATGTAATGTACCAATTAAAAAAAAAAGAAAGGTGATGGACAAAGGAGACTAAGAAAATTAGAGGAGTGCAGGGAAGGAATCTAAGACCGAGTAGACCAATGACTAGAGGCCAAGCATATTTGAGAAGATACTTGAGAAACTAGTAATTGTGGTTGTTCCTAGGGTAGAAGAGGATGAAGGGTTGTTGGACTGGGGGGCTGGAACTGAATGAGACTTAGGACATGTACATGTTACACGTACCAAACCCTTTGATGGCTCTCATCTGCCACCACACGCCTTCTCAAACTTTGGCATTTCTTCAAACTACCCAGTCTACTGGAGCAAATGCACACCTAAGGAATCAGCAATCTAAGAGAATCTCAGGGAACTACATTTTTTTTTTTTTTTTTTGAGACAGGGTCTCGCTTTGTAGTTCAGGCTGGCCCTCAGCTCACTATGTAGCCCAGGCAAGCCTGGAACTCAGCAATCCTCCTATCTCTGCCTCCTGAGTGCTGGGATTACAGGCGTGAGCCACCATGCCTGGCACTGTGGTATATGGTATTGATTGCTGGTGGGCATGTGTCACCACGCCCAGCATTGTATGTGGTTACCGGTGATCGAATTCAGGACCTTGTGCTTGCGAGGCAGGCTCCAGAACCACTGAGCTAAATCTCCGGCCCGGGAACTACACTTTAATAATCATCTCACCTGACTCTGTTGTAGCTGGTCCAGGTAGAACACACTTATAAAATGGCGGCAAGAGGCAGATGCAAGTCCCTCTAGAGTGATCACGTAGCTTTTAATGTAAGATGTGACTAGTTCCTCTTTGAAACTTTTCCTATCCATGAAGGCAGAGGTCAGCCCTTTCTCTTCTCCTGTCTCTGATCTTTCTATAAAATGTCCTCCAAATAACCTGATCAATTTTCCTAATAATGTCTACTTTCCTCAGTAGCACCTGAAGGCCGAACACTTTTCATATTTATGTTAAATCGAGAAATGTCTTAAAATGTAGATGGCAATAGGAGCTCTAAGGTGAAGTCTGGCTATATTAACTGGCCTGTGGTTTCCAGAGAGAGATACTGAGTCATTTGAGGTGACCATGAAAGGTTTCCCAGAGGAGGAATCACCTTAGACAAGCAGAGTGGAAGGGAAAATGCATCCCAGGCCCAGGAAAAGGGAATACACTGAAGTACTAAAGCAGGCAGCCTCGTTTCTATTAGTGAATGACCCTGGCAATGAATATAAAGTGTCTTGGTGCTTTTTTTTTTAAAGACACATTCCCTAAACCCACACTCAGTGTGTCGTGCACCCCCCACCTGGGGCCATCACTTCCCCAGATGTTAATGAGTGCTTCCAGCATTGATCATGGGGCGAGATCCCCACAGCTTTATAAAACATGCAGATGACTGGTTTTTAACGAATGCAAAAATGTCAAACAAAAACAGCATCACAGGCCAGTTGCTCATGCATATAAAGTTCACAAGAAAAAAAAAGGAGCAAATAAATACGGAAAAAATACCTTGGGTAGAACAATTCCTAATAGGCAATGGACAATTGGGAACAGCAGGAGTTTGCGGGGATGCAGGAGCACATAGCAAATACATCCAGAAGATCTCAGCAACAGCAAGATCAAGGCTGTATCAAATGGCCTCCTGGCTTTTGTTTCTCTTAGGGCAGGAGGGCTATATTCAGCCCTTAACAGAAATGCACAAGCTAGACATTTGCTTATTGTAAAGTTTTGATGAGAAACTTAGGTACACATATAACAAGAAGAACCTATTTTAGAAATGGTGATGTTTAAATGGGACTTCAGTCTGTCACTTTTTGAATTAGAAGCCACTGAGGTGAACTCTGCCTTCCAGGAATATGGACAGAAATTATTAACTTGATCCAGACCTTGTACTTTCACACAAACTCAAATTTTGGCTTTTCACACCCTTAACTAATATCATATATGAAGTCACTGTATTTATATTGAAGGGAATAATTGGTTTAAATCTCAGTAGTTTTTGTAACATTGTTCATGTTTAATATACTCAGAGCCTCAAACTCGGAGTGCAGCTTGGGCCTTTTTCCAACCTTGTCTGCTACACTAGCTTTCTGCTTGGCTGGGGCAGATGACTTGATCTCAGAAGCCCTGGGAGGCCCTCAACCCTGTAACCCTCCACAGCCCTCACACACAGGGTTAATGATGCTTAGAATCCCTTTGTGAGGAAGCACCATGTTTCCACACTGAGAAATGATCCTTAAGCTGCAAACTCTCTGGGGAGAGGAATGTCTGGCCTCACACTGGCTGGGAATTGTCATTCCCTCTTCGAGTCTCTCTGGGAAGCTGCCTTTTTAGGGTAGCCCCCTTTAGCCATTTTATCAAGGAACCAGCATGGTAGTGGCAACACAGCTGATAAAGTGTGGACCAGTGGTGGGTTGACCCCAGATGCTATGGAAGGAGATAGATAAGATAGAGCAGTAGCTGCGTGGTCTTGCTGAAGGCTTGGGATTGGCTTCAGGCCACATGTCTCTGCTATTTCAGTGGTCTGTTCTCAAAAATGGTCAGTCCTGGGCTGGAGGGTTAGCTCAGTGGTTCTGGCGCCTGCCTTGCAAGCACAAGGTCCTGAGTTCGATCCCTGATAACCACATATAATGCTGGGCATGGAGACATGCCCACCAACAATCAACACCGCATACCACAATGCCGTACCTGGTGGCTCACGCCTGTAATCCCAGCACTCGGGAGGCAGAGACAGGAGGACTGCTGAGTTCGCAGCGGCTTGCCTGGGCACCATAGTGAGCTCAGGGCCAGCCTGAACTACAAAGCGAGACCCTATCTCAAAAAGCAAAAAAAAAAAAAAAAAAAAAAAAAAAAAAAAAAAAAAAAAAAAAAAAAAAAAAAAAAGGTCAGTCCCAATACTTGTTCCTTAGAGCAGAAAAGCTCCAAGCTGAGTGGGGTAGGTACCAGCCTACCATTCGTGAGGCCTGGGTTCCAGCCCTAGCACCTCGAAAACCAAAAAGAAAAAATGCAAATATTCTGGATGGAAGGCAGCAGGGGAACAGTCAATTTGGGGGACACAAAAGTATGTAGAGGTCTCTGCTGCACATCACACCCATGTTCTCTGGTTCATCTGGGCTGAGTCACATTTCTAGTGGCTGTTCTGGCTGGAGTAGCCATGTGGCTGGTCCTGACCAATGGGATATGGCAGAAGACAGAAAGTGCCTTTTCTAAGGGCACTCGCAATACACCACCCCCATGACTCATAGCCTGTTCTTCTCAGATAGATAAATGGAGAATTTGAATGGCCAGGAGGACAAGGAACCAAGGCAGAAGGACCCAAAGGTCCAGACAACATATCTAGCAGAGGAACACCCTCTCCTGACATCCCCATCCCTACTGACCCACTGACCTTAAAGCCAGACTAGGAGTGGCTTAAGTGACTCACTTCTGTGCTTATAGGAGCAGTGAGCCAACCCTAACAAGGTATAAAACTCGGCCAGGGGTGAACTTAGAGCAATCTCTCTTGCCCAGCAGACAGCTCCCCACTTTCCTAGTACTTCTTTTAAACGGACCATTCAGGGTTTACCTGAGAATTTAAAGTGACACACACCTTATTTTGCAATATTTATAGCTAGTTGCTATGCATTCTTCTTTTTACTGATTTCCAGGTGTGTGGCTTACAGGTATCCCAGGTAGCCCCCAGCACCTGTCAGTACTAAAAACTCAAAACTTTCACACTGTGGCTGTCATTGAAGCTATGCCCACAATCCAAACTCTTACAGCAAGGCTGCCTCAAGTGAACTGCTGTAATAGGTCCTTGATGAATCCTCTTTTCTCTGGGTCATGGGCAGCGGCTGGGTATAGAAGCTACCATTGAAGTTGATAGAGAAACTCAAAAAGTTTTATTCAAAATAACCCCATGCCTCCTTCCATGGGATGACAGATGATAAAGGGCCTCACCAGGTACCAGCCTCTCAACATTCCCAGGCACCATAATCATACACCGAAACACTGTTCATTTAAAATGAACAAGTCATGTGTATTCTGTTATAGTAAAATAAAACAGGTGAAGACAGTTACCAAAAGGGCCAGAGGGTAAGAGAAAGGTGACAACGGCATGGACTCTGACCCTGAGCTACGTGAGAGCTATGGGATGATGTCCAGCTACTGCTGAAAGTACCAACCTGAAGCTGTGGAAAGGACCAGAGCCAGAAGTGATACGGGCTAGAACGACCTTAAGCGGCTTTGGCAGTCAAGTGCTAAGTCCCCTTAGGAGAAAATAAACCAAATGTACTCTGATCCTAGACACAGGCCACCACTGCAGGGTCAATTCAGCTTCATAATGAGCATCCTCAGAGACAGAGATGGACTAAAAGACAGTCGGCTTTTCTGAGATGTTTGCAGGGGCTGAATAGGTAGTTCTCATTCAGTGTTTAATCCAACTCTGTCTCCACATTCACACTTCTGGCAAGAAGGAGGGTCAGAAGGCAGGCACCCTCCAGCCTGTGTGCAGCGCAGGTAGGTTAGGAATCCAGCCACCAAAAAAAGAGAAATGCCATCTTGGCCCTGAAGAAAATGACAAATACTCCTAGGCACTGGCTGAATTTGGAAATTGCAAGGAAAGCCATGTAAAGATGTCATTAGCACTTTCGCAGTGATAAAGAAATACTTTTAAAATAAATGAGGTGCTACTCAATAAACGAGTCACTTGAAAATGTACTTGTGGGATAGCTGAGATAAATTAAAAAACAGATTAAAGTAACATCTGCATATTAGCATTGTCATAAAATGGAATGGTAATAGGGGGAGCGTGCAAGGTATTATAAAACAATAATCAGAAACATGTCAATTATTGAAAGCCCACAACTGATGCAGAGGTATTAATCTCCAGTGTTTCTGCAGCACATTTCCCCAAATTGGTTCTATAAAATTTTTGTTCAACTCTGATAAACACCCTTAAATTCTACCACAGTGTAACTCTGCCTCAGGAAGACTGCGTTTTGAATGTCACTAGTAATAATGGGTCATAGGACATGACATCAAGGTGCCTTCTTTCTGGTCTATAATGGCAAAATGCCCATTCAACGTGACCAAAACCCTAAGAGATAGCAACATTGGATCTCTTGCAGTGTTAGTAACAAAAATAGCAGCTATGAACTTCACATCTGTAGACCAGTTTTTACATTTTTAACTCATTTCCACATCTGATCGCCACAGCCAGAGACATAAGTCTGTGTCCTTATTTGAAAGGTGAGAAGACTCAGGTTGACTTGCTTGAAATCACACAGCAAAATGGTAGTAGGTTTTGTACCAGATCCTGGTCTCGCCTTCCATTCCCATTTATAACACATTCTTTCTCAGACCAGCCTTTCTCTTTCCAATTCAATCTCTCTCTCTCTCTCTCTCTCTCTCTCTCTCTCTCACTGGCTGTCCCATGTAAATTCAGACCATAACCTTTAGTTTATAAATTTCTTCTGCTGGCCTCAGTTTTTTCCCTCAGGGCTGGTTAACATCTCCCTTTAATTGGTCATATTTGCTACCCACACCAGGGCCATTCTGTATTTCTCTGGCCACCAATTCACTCCCCATTCCTTCTCCTGAGAAAGTCCTCTCCATGAACTCTGACTAAAGACAGAAGCCATCAGAGAGGAGGTGTCTCCTGCTGCACCATGGGCCTCCTCAGACTCTGTCCTCTCTGCTTTTCTTGCCTTCTCCAGGGGTCAAACCTCTCTCCTAGTGTGCCTTCCTCACACCCTCACTATTCCGCAGGCCTGTACCATCAGTCACCTTGCTCTCTCCTCCACTTCTCCCTCTCCCTCGGTAACTCGTTCTCTGGATTTCACATCTCCCTCATTCTGCAAAAAATTCCTTTCAGACTTGTCTGTGGCCTTTCTCCAGGAACTGCCCACCCTTCTTCCACTGTTACTCATGAAGAGAAGTCCATAAACATTAGAGGTTACCTCAGAATCACTTGGTGAGCTTATTAAGAATACAGATTCCAGAGCCAGGCATGGTGGCTCACGCCTGTAATCCCAGCACTCAGGAGGCAGAGACAGGAGGATTGCTGAGTTCGAGGCTTGCCTGGGCTGCATAGTGAGCTCAGAGCTAGCCTGAACTACAAAGTGAGACCCCGTCTCAAAAAAAAAAAAAAAAAAAAGTACAGATTTCTTTCAAGAATTCGACTAACACATGGTAGTATGAAGATCTACATTTATAACATATTCCCAAGAGCATTCTGTGAGAACTAGGTCTGGTTCAGCCTCTAGGACCTCCACAAGACCCCTAACCTCCACGGGAACCCTCATTCCCTACTGAGTGACCATAGGATAGTACTACAGGGGACTGTGATAGATGAGATTAAGAAAAGACAACCAATAGGCAAATACCAGATCTTCTCTTTGATATGAGCACCTGTAGATGCAAATGAGTTCTAGAAAGTATGACAGTTTTTGTAGAATGGGAAATTTCCATAGGAAATTTGGTGTGGGAACGTAATGAGGAGAAGGAATAAATATGATTCTGAAAGAAAATAAAAGATCACGTATAGAGGGGGTGAGGAGGTGTGGGTGGGGAGGAATATGGGTAAAAATGAGAATTAACTTGTGTCATATACTGGTACAAATTCCCCAATGTTATATGTGATTGTGAGATGTATATAAGTTGTACCAATAAAGAATTCAATTTAAAAAAAGAAAAGAAAAGACAACCAGACCTTGGAGATTCTGAATGGTGGGTAAGGAGTCGGGTCAGAGCAAGGAAATAAAGGTTGAAGGAGAGGTTTGCTGGCCTTGGGTCAGGAAAGACCTAAACACTGCATTCCAGCCATAAATAGATGAAGCAACTGTTTGTGACCTTTTAGCCAGCTAGTGTTCAAGGGGCCAAGCTGAAGGGATTGATACTAGCAGGACACTTGGGATTTCAGGAATAAAGGAAGAGCAATAAAAATAGAAAATGATTGGGTAAATAGAGTAGCTTGTTTTCCTTCTGTTAAGTTCTTTTAAATATGTACGATCATTAAGCAAAGGCTTGATGTATTTTCAAAGTATCTGTGTACCGGTGTTATATATGACAAGTATAATGTAAAGTAGAAAGAGTAATGGTATCTGCGTAGTTGTAATATTTCTGCTTTACTTGATGTTGCAAAATGTCACTGGTACGTAGACTGAAGAGTAAAATATAAATATTGTGATTCTCAAAATAACCACTAAAGAATACAAAGAGCTATAGTAAAAAAGGCAATGCATAAATGAAAATGGGATATTAAAACTGTTCAAATAATCATAAAGAAATCAGAAAAGGCAGCAGAAAGGAACAAGAAACAAAAAGAGCAAATAGCACACTGGTAGCCTTAAAGTTAACTTCTTCCATAATTAAACTAAATATAAATGGTCTAGTATATTAACTACAATGTAGATATCATCAGCTCTGATGAAAAACAAAGGCCCATCTAAAAACTGAACAAAAGAAAGCACTTTAAATAAAAAAGATTCAAACAGACTAAACATAAAATGAGAGGAATGTCTATACAATGCAAACAGTAGTCAAGGAAGATAGCCTATTTCTATCAGCCCTATATGTAGAAGACCTTAGAGTAAGTAAAATTCTGGGAATAAAGAAGAACATCATATAATCACCAAAAGGTCATGTCAAGGTCATTAGGAGAATAATCCTAAATGAGAATGTACCTAATTATAGAACCTCTAAATACATGAAGCAGAACTTGACAGAAATTAAAAAGAACTAGACAAATCTAAAAATAATTAGACTTTAACATAGGTCTCATAGTAATCCAAAGTAAGCGGAAAGAACAGAAGAACTCAACCAACCGATTCAACTCAACTATCCTCAGTAGATCAGCACTTCACAAAACAACAGAACACATTCTTTTCGAGCGCATGTAAAATGTTCACTCACACTGAAATACGCTTTAATAAATATAAAATAATTAAATCTTACAAAGTATGTTCTTTGAATTAAACTAGGAATCAGCCATAGAGTGATATCAAGAAAACCTCCAAATATTTTTATCCAAGCAACACAGTTTAAAATAATTCATGGGTTAAAGAGAGGAAATACCAAGGGAAATTAGAGGTTATTTTGACCCACAGGAAGTGAAACTATAACATTTTAAAATTTATGGAGTACAACAAAGTGGTGCTTAGAGGACATTTTATGGCATTAAAATGCTTAGAAAAAGAGAAGAGTCTCAAAAAGAAAACTAAACTAGAAGTTGGTAAACTACAGCCCATGGGCTCTGACTTCCCATCATTTTGGAAATAGTTTTATTATTTATTTACATATTGTCTATGGCTACTTTCTGTGAGAGGCCAGCGTTGCCCTACATTATGCTATAGATGTAAAATGTCTCCCTAGACCTCATGCGTTTGGAATGTGGCTGGGTATGGGGTTGACTGGATATTGGGAGTGGGGTTTAGGCAGAAGATGCAGGTCACTAAGGTCACGACCTGGAAGGGCATTACCCCTTCCTCCTGCCTCCTCCACTCCCATAACATGAGCACCTTTCTCCTGTCCAGGCTCTCTACCACCCCTAGTGAATATGGACTGAAATTTCTAAAATATGAGCCAAACTAAACCTCTCCTTCTTAAAGTTGCAGATGTCAAGTATTTTGTCCCAGCAAAAATGTCTATACACCCAAACACCTATACCAGACCAAAGCACTAATGAACAAGAAAAGCATGAACATATCTCTCATAAAAGAAAATCAAATTTCTAAACAAAACTTTAGCAATTCAAATTGGCAAATATCAAAAGACACCTGCATGCCCATGTTTGTGGCTTTACCATGGGCAATAGCTAAGATATGGAATCAGATTAGATGCCAATGAATTGATAAATAGATAAAGGAAAATGCTGTATAGACTCAATTGAATATTATTCAGCCATGAATAAAAATGCACTTCATTTGCAATCAAATGGGTGGACCTAGAGGACATTATGTTACATGAAAGAAACCAAATGCAGGAATACAAATTTTCTTTCATAAGTGGTTACTAGAAAAAGTCAGTCTGAGCAGTGATTACAAGAAACTAAGAAGGCAGGGAGGAAAGTAGTGAAGGGTTGTTCTATCAAATACAGATAGAAAGAATAAGTTCTAGTGTTCTCCCAGATAATGAGGTGAGGGGCTGAGGATTTAACTCATTTTCCAGGTCTACCTTGCAAGCATGGGGGCCTGAGTTCGATCCCTGGTACAAAAAAACAAAACAAATAATGAAGTGAATATAGCCCACAATAACCCATTCTATATTCTATGAATAACTAGAAGAGAGGAGCTCAAAATTTCCAAACACAAAATAATAAGAAGGAAAAGTTAATCACCTTGATTTGACTAATATATATAAAACATATATGTATTGTATTGAAATATTACCATGTACCCCCTAAATACACACAACTGTTACAAGTTAAAATTTTTAAAAAATATTTATCCTGATTTGGACATTGCATACTGTATACATGAATCAAATTATCACACTGTATTCCAATGATTTATACAATTAAAATGACAATAAAAATTGACAAATAACATATAGCAATATAGAAAAATGACAGTACATAGAATAAGTAGAATTGATATTTAGAATGCAAGTCTGAGTCAACATTTAGAAGCCAATTAATGTAATTTACCATAACTCCAGAAAAAACATATGATGATTATCTCAAAAGATGCAAAACAAGCGTATAAGTACTTCCTGATACAGGAAGTACTGATAAGGATTTATCAAGAGTCAAGAACTTTGACTAAACATGTATTGTTGATTTAAACATTTCTGCCTTGTAGTCATTATTATTCCTGCTTCGCAGATGGAAAAAGTAATGCCAGAAAAATTAAGTAACATATTCAAGGTCTCAACGCTAAGACTTCTGATAATAGCTTCATCTTTAATGCTAAAATCTATGCTACTGAAGTGGTATCACTACATACTCCTCAGCATGCTAAGTAGAAGAAACATACAATATGCAGTGCTTGTGAAGACACTACAAACCTACATTTTGCCAATGGGAAGGCAAGTGGTACATCCAGTTTGATACAAAGTTTGGCAGTTTTGCTTTATAAAGTTAGTCATACACTTACCATATAACTCAACTCTCAGGTAATTATTTAAGCGAAATAAGAACTTTGATTTACAAAAGAAAAAGAAAAACCTATATATGACTGTTTATAATGGCTTTGTTCACAACACCCAAAGCTGGAGTTAAGCCTTTAGGTAATGAATGGATAAAGGTATTAGGAAGCATCCATGTGATGGGACAGCACACGATAATAAAAAGGAGTAAATTGTTGATTCACAAATTAACATAGATAAATCTCAGTTGCACTGTGTCAAGCGAGGGAGGAAAGACCCGGAAGATTGCATGCTTCCATTTATGCGGCATTCTTGAGAAAACGAAGCCACAGTGACAGGGACTAGAACAGTGGTTATCAGGGGTGGAGGCTGCAGGGAGAGTCTGACTCCAAAGGGTATTTCTGGATGTATGATAGGCTTGTTTCGTGTCTTGATTATACTTATCCAACCTTTGGCATTTATACAACTCATATAACTGCACACTCAAAAGAATAAATTGTAATTTATGTAAAGTAAAACTACATAACATTTAAAATAATATATGTAAGTGGAATAATATCTAACATGATAGAAAAGCTAAAATGAAAAAGTAAAATAAAAACTAAAAATAAAATAAACAAAAATAAAACCAAAGACTGCATGCCAAGGTGGTGTTTAAATATAATTATTACATTACAAGCTATATTTTAATTTGCACCAGTGAATGTTTTAGCTCATGACAAATATTATCTGAAAGAAAAGTGGGGCCTTGAGAGCAGGGAATAGCCCATGAAGGAATTTGATGGTGCAGAGTAGAGGTGGGCAGAGTGGGATAAGGGGCACATTCAGTCGAACAGGGCCTGCATATTTGTGAGGCTTCTGAGGACCCAGTGCTTTACCAGTTATTCAGTTCCTCTAAATGTGCTATCTTTTTCTTTATAAGGGTTTATCAAAAGCCAAGAACCTTGACTAAACATGTATTGTTGATTCAAACATTTCTGCTATGTAGTCATTATGATTCCTACATCGCAGGTGGAAAAAGTAATACCAGAAAGCTTAAGTAACATATTCAAGGTCTCAAGGCTAAGAAAGACCAACTTTTGATAATAGCCTCATCTTCTAATGCCAACATCTATGTTACTGAAACAGCTGGAAGCAATTCCAACATCCAAGCAAGTTCTTTTGTGTGCTCGCTTGCTGTGCGTTGAGAGCTACCCAGCATTGAGCTTACGGGTTCAATAAGGAGGTAGGTGTGAGGAAGGGGAACTGTAGGCAGAGACGTCTGGGCTTTCCCAGTTGTTATTAGAGCTTTAGCCAGGCTCAGGCAGGTGGAAGCAAGAAATGAAGAAGGGTCAGGACACAAGACACAACTCATTCCTTTATCGCTATGTTTTTCCTTACCACCCCCTGCCCATGCTTCTTCCTACTAAGGTGATGGTGAGAATTAATGAGAATGGTGGTATTTCAGACTCTGTGACTGCCTAGTGGAAACCTCATGTGACATCTCTAAAGCCTTACTGAGTAGAACATCCCAAATAACTGTATTCCGTCATCGAAGGCTCAGAGGAGCTGCATCTGCCAGAGCCCAGGGGCCCTTCATTTCTTCACTTATTTAACTAGTCAGAATTTCACTTGATGCACCAACAAATGTATTAAGTGGCTACTATGTGCTTTACCCAGTTCAGAGAACACAATAAACAAGTGCCACCGTTAACTGCTGGAAGGGCTCATCAAACATTGCCTTTGGTAGGAAAAGCCAGTGACTTAACAGTTTGTCACTCAACTCCTTGGTTACTTCTACACTAGATATTTCTGGAGGAGAAATTCTCATTCTTACCTACCTCTTAGAGATCCCACTGAAAACAATCATCTGAGACAAATGTTATTATCATCATTATCACCATCATCATTATTTCCGCTGAACTATGGCTTCATCAAACATTATTCTCATGCTTGCCGTCATGGAACTTGTGAGTTAAGGAATTGGGGAGACAGTATCTGTGCTTAAGCTTCAGATCTACTTTTAGAACTTTCTACTCCTGTCACTGTCTATTTGACACTGAGGAGGTCTAACATGCAACTGAAATTTGTATAAGTTTGTATAAATTTTGTATAAAGGTCTTTCTCTCTAACATATCTTCTCCACCCATCCATGAAATCCCCAATGACTAGCATTCTTGTGGTCTTCTGCTGGGATTTTTAAATCTCACCATTTCAGTCCCATATGGCTACTTCCTGCTAAAGCACCATCTCCAGAGGCAACAGCTGAAGTGGTCTAGGGTTAAGTAAGAGCATCTGCAGCCCTCTACCCTCCTGGCACAGGAGTGCCACAGGAGGGCACCAAAGGTCACGCAGAGCATGCTGAAGGGGATTTGCACCTAGGACTTGGGGATGGCCATGAGCTCTGCTCAGCTGGGGGTTGTCCAAGGTGCCAGAACAGTGGTCCAGCAGGGAGGGCCACTCCACGAGGAAAGGCTATCAGATGGATTGAAACCCTTAGAAGGGAGAGTGCTATATTTAAAGTTTGCTTCACCCCCCCCCCTTTGCCTGGGACAGTGGCGTCCCATGATATCCACAGCCTCTGAGTCTTGTAGCAAAAAAGGCCTCAGAAAGCACAGAATTCGCTCTTGGTGTCAGAGGCTTAAATAGAGACGCTGAGTTGTTCCTCAGCAATAAGCAAGAGCTGGAATCCTGAAGTTTCCAAGTCCTTCCTTTTCTGAGAGGCCCCAAGTGATCTGACTCATCCCTCCTCTTCACACCTTCAATTATTTATTCAGGTACCATCCTCCCTTCAGGTCTGTAAGCTCCAGTGTCTCTCTCTGGTTTAGTATATATCCCTAGTGCCCAAAGTGAGAAGTGACTATATGTGTGTGTGTGTGTGTGTGTGTGTGTGTGTGTGTGTGTGTGTGTGAGAGAGAGAGAGAGAGAGAGAGAGAGAGATTAGGTGTGGACATGTTATACCTGCCATCAGTCTTTCTTATGTTTTTGCCAGGTTTCCCTTCTTGAAAAGCACAATATCTATTTTTCTACAGTACCTCCCCCTCCCACTCTTTTCTCAGTAGGGCATTTTGTTCAGAGTGAGCATTTGCTCTATATATGATGATCATTTGTCAATTCCCAAAGAATTTACAATGTAGCAGTGACAATCATACCTTCATTGGTCTAGCTCTATTTAATTTTAAGTATCTTTGCATGAGTGAAAATTAATTGCCCATTATTAGTACATGATGTATTTCAAAGCTCTTCTAAATGCACATTAGTTAATATATAAATTAAGTTACTAGGCATTTTTTGTCTCTTGTAGGAAAATGGGAAGATGTTGCACTTAATAGGGAGTTCTCTAAACAGAGAGGAGATTGTGTTTCAAACAATCTACCATCCTTTTTTTAAAAGGAAGAAGGGAAAAGAGTTAAAACATAATCTAAGACCTGGTACCTAGTGATTGGTAACCTCCACGAGCTTTGTAAACTCGCTCAATTTCTCCATCTACAAATACTACACAGTATCCTCTTATTCCTAGGCTGACTGTGAAAATCAGAGAGATATCTGGACTTTGCTGAGCACACTGAAGGCATTCTGTAAATGTTAGCTTCTCTCCTCCCCTACTCCCTTCTCCCTTTATTTCCTCTCTTCTCCTGTCTTCTCCTCTATACTTCTCCCACCTCTCTTCCCTCCCCTCCTCTCTTTTCCTTTCCTCCCCTCTTTTCTTTTGAGGAAAGACTTATTGGAAAAATCAAGATTCAAAACTTTTCAGAATAAGAGATGATCAAACATTGGCCTAGTATCCATCCCCTAGGTTTCCACAATCCTCCTCCCCCAATTTCTGTCCCCAGGAAAGTTTAAGAAAACCAAAGCCATCTTCTTCCAAGCTTTCTCTGGCACACCATCTTATCTCCGCTCTACTTTGCCCATTTTTCCCACTTAAAACTCTTAAAAAGGAATCACTACATCTGCCTTTATGGTTCCTTTTTTAAAACACTTCTTGAAAAGTACAAAATTTTAGTAACAAGAAAATGATCATTTGGTGAAGGAGAGAGCAGTAAGGATGAGGTTAGAACCTGCACATACACCAATATACTAGGCCCACTTGATGTGTACGGTGGGAAAATTTAATATTTAATAAGCCAAAAAAACACAGAAAACATGGGCCAGGTTCCCCTTTCCCTTCCTTCTCTGAAAGAAATTAAACAACTTTTACATACCACATAGTCTTCAGGAGAGGAAGCTAATGACATCCCAAATGGCTCTTTATCTGATCAAACTTTATTGTCTGTGTCAGGCTGCCAATTAAGGTACTGCTCTCCTATTGCACAAACTTCCCGAGCCACCCTAAAGGTTAATTGAATCATGTACATGTGATGCTCCAGTGGACAAGGGTCTATGGAATTCCTTTCAGACAGATCTGTTGGGAGAACTAAAAAAGAAAAGCCCAGAGTGATCACCATGCAGCCTATACAGAAGCTCCTAATGGGGAAGAAATGGCCAGAGAATGTCTCCCTGCCTCAGTCTCTCCGTGTTCAGCTTTCTTGTGGCATCTCTTTCAGTTTCTTGGGAGCCCCTCCACTTCTGCTCTTTTCCATGTAGTGCTCTTTTGCTGCTAAAGACAGACATTGTCTAAAACAGGTCTAACCCAAGAACAAAATCTGACCTAGGTGATCAACCCCAGCAAGCCTCTGACTAAAAACTGGCTGCTTCCAAGACACTTCCTTGAAATGATCATGGAATTGATTGGCCACAGAACCGCCCGCAGACAAGGGACTATCCTCTGATTCCCTGAATGGCAGTTACGACTGTGCCTGCTTTGGCCATAATAATCATTGTATATGATGGAAGAGGATGTGTTAAAAGCCCAAAATAACCATATCCAGATGTGCCCTCAGGACTTTGCATCCCGCCCACACACCCCAAGGTCCTGGTCTGGAGTGCTGACTTGGTAACTGGATGTGGAAAAGGAAATGAGCTTAAGTGTGAGACAGAGAAGGTCAACAGATTGATTGTAAAAGGCCCAGACCATTATCACAGCCCAGCCTACCTGGTTGGTACATGGCACCCTCCCTTCAGCCTGTATTTATTTATAAATCTTTCTGAAAAAGGACATGAAACTCCTTACGTGGCCTGACCAGAGTCATTCCCATGCAGTTTCCATAATGCGGAAACTCAGAAACATCATAAAAGCCCACCAGCTTTCCTCCTTTTAGTCAGAGATGATTCCTGCCATAGAAATGAAGAGCTACTCCCTGAAATACCTTCCTGTCCCACTTACAGGAACAGCACACCCCTGTATCTAGCCCAGGG
Organism: Thryonomys swinderianus; assembly: GCA_004025085.1. Classification (NCBI taxonomy): domain Eukaryota; kingdom Metazoa; phylum Chordata; class Mammalia; order Rodentia; family Thryonomyidae; genus Thryonomys; species Thryonomys swinderianus. Next base: position 41,185 of record PVIC010003126.1, read on the forward strand.
ACCTTCTGGACCTCTCAGCCTGTATTATCTCTTCTTCCTTTGTAAGAATGTACTGTCAGGGCCACCCCTCCACTGTTGGACATACTCTGCTTCACACTCTGCTCTTACTTCCTGATGATAAAACCTGTGAGCACACTCAGTGGACAAGGACAATTCCTGATGTGCATCCCCCACAGGAATGCTTGACAGTAAATCATTGAGAAATGTCTGTTTATTAATTAGCTAGCCATTTTTTATAGGAAAGTACATAGTTTGGATCTTGAATATTCCCCTAAGACCCATGTGCTGAAAGCTTGGTCTCCCATCCTTGGGGGCTGTCGAGAAGTGGCAGAACTTTTAAAAGGTAGAAACTAGTGGAAGAAAATTGCGTCTGTAGGGGTGTAAACTTCTAAAGTACAGTAGGGCCCTGCCTCTTCCTTTATCTCTCTCTCTGATTCCCAGCTGCCCTAGGCCAGGCCTTCTCTGGCACACCTCCCATCATGCTGTACTAAATCACCATAGGCCAGAGCAACTGGACCAAGTGACCATGGACTGAAACCTCTCATATCATGACCCCAAATAAATCTTTTCCCTTATTAAGTTTACTATCTCAGGTATTTTATTACAGTAAAGTAAAGCTAACCAATACATGAGATGTTAGTTCATTTTATTTCATAAACATTTATTGTTTACAAATGATGTGGCAGGCACTGGAGTAAAACCTCTTTGCTCTTGCTTTCACAGACATAAACAGATACAGAAAAGCAAGGGGCATCATGGTATCATGAAGAAGGATTCCTGGCCAAGCCTGGGGAAAGTTGGAGTGGAAATCTCAGAGAGGAAAACACAAACAACCACTTGCATATGAACATCTTCCCAATCAGATCTCTGATTCTGAAAGGATATAATCACTGAGCCTTTCCCTCCAGACCTACCTTTAAAAAGTAGAGAAGTATAGCTCAGGTGGACTCAGCTTCAAGCAGAGTAGGCCAGATCCCCAGCATTTGGCGGTAGGTTTCACCATAGTGACACTGTAGTGTGGGAGCACTGCTGAACCTTCCCCCTGATGGCAGAGGCTCTCAAAGTCAATTCTATCTCTGTTGCAACAGGCCAGACATATTGGGAGTGGCTAAGAATGTATCTGAGTTTATGTGACAGGCAGAAACCTTCAGCCTTAAATGTCAGGCTCATGCCAGGTCCTGGCTCTAAAGCTGCCTTCCTACACGACTTAGATACTCTATGCATCAGTATCACCACTTATAAAACACGGATAACTACCATGTATGGAAGATAAAATGATATAGTGGAAAGCCTACCATGTCTGACTTCCCTTAAACAGTCTGTCTTAGTAACATTTTGTGCTGCTGAGACCAAATACCCAATCCCCAAGGTTAGGAAGGAAAAGTTTACTTTGTCTCACAGTTTGTAATTGGCTGGCTCCAAGTCAGGGTAGCATAGCAGAGATGTGTCACAGAGGAGAAATAGTTCACGGCTGGCAGGACAAAGCAAATAAGCAATGCATTAGCAACCAAGTCTGCCTTTATATTTCAACCAGGCTACTTGTCTTTTGGGCAGTGTCACCCACATCCAGGATGGGAGCCCCTTAATCCTAGTATCAGATAACTTAATCCTACCAGCATAGACTACATCCAGCCACCTCGGTAAAATGCCTCTTATGACTGACCATATCATGCTCTAGGAGGACAGCTACCTACAAACCATAACACAGTCTCATACTTTTGAAACATATCTACGTTGTTATATGCATCTGTCATCTCTCCTTTTCATTGCTGGGTAATATTCCAAGGATAAGGATATATCACAGATGGCTTGTCTTATGCCTGATGATGGACATCTAGGTTATTTCCAGTCTGAGGCTATTGTTTATAAAGCTGCCATACAGCTTCACACACAGAACTTTCTGTGCATATAGCTTTCCTTTCTCTTTTGTCATCTAGTAAATGTATGCTTATCTATTAAGAATCTGTCAAGCTATTTTCTAAAGAGGCCAGCCCATGTTTCCTTCCAACCAGCAATATATATATTTCACTTACTCAAAATCCTCACCAAAACTTAATCTAGTGGTCTTTATAATTTAGTCATTCAAGTGTGTTTATAGCACTATTTCATTATGGTTTTGTTTTGTATTCCTGTGTAACTTTTGATTCTTCCCCAAAACCTCATTTACCTTAAAATGCAAGAAATCTGAGGGTATTTGATGGCTTGTGTCAACATTCTAATGTGAATTTCGAAAGATTCTAGTTTCACCAAGCAAAGTCACATAATGGAAACGTACATGTAGAACCTTCTAACAGCTACTTTAGAGAACACCACTCATTTGAATATTGTGTTTTGGCCTGATTAAAGACATGATCCTATTACTTCATCCTTTGGCAAAGGATTGAGGTAATTAATGAATTCCGAGGTCAGTCTACCTCGGTTCACGACAGTAATTCTTTGGTTTCAGTTTTATCATCTCTAAGGATTGTGTTTCCACACATGAAAGACTTAGATAATTCCTGGTACTCAATAAAAGTTTTCATTGGGTTGATTCACCATCTTATTTTGCTTTTTTCCTTTACATTTTTTGCCGTACTTTATTCTTAACATCAAAGCTTTCTATTTTACTCTGGCCCTACTGTTTGACAGAATTTGAGCAGGAATCCTACAGCAATTATATCCAGTGGATTAAGTATTCAGAGCTCATAATATGGAAGGTTCTGGACCTCCACTGCACAGATAGAGTGAGATAGGCTTTTGGAAAGAAATGAGGACTATTTGTTGCTGTTTCTATGGACTTAAAATCCACAAAGGGGATAAATAGTTCCACTGAGTATTTGCAATGTATAGGGTTACAATATTATTTATCCTCCAAATCAGAATACTTTGGAGATTAAAAGATATAAATCAAGATTGTCTCAGATAAACCAGAATGTGCAATCTCCTTAGAAATGTACAAGTACTGTCCTAGCTACTCAAAATATTTTACTTAATTACTGAACTGGCCACATTCAGGTAACAGTAAATATCATTAGTATTATCTTACACCTGGGAAAATCAGGTTCTTCAGAGGTTAATTAGCTTGCCCCTGAAATCACACACCACAGTGGGCCTGCCAAAGAGCTGGGATTCAGGCATGGATCTCCAATTGCAAGGCTCCTGGCTTTGCCACTGACTTTTCTACCATCAAGACCTCAGGACTTCTCCCCAAGCCCATATCCTTTGTTTCAATGTTTTCCATTCCTTTTAAAGTAGTATAAATGAAAAATTTATAACGTACAAAAAGATACAGAGTTCATGAAGGCCCATATACAACCCCATGTTGAGAAATGAAGAGGGCAAGTCTATTTGTCGTCCCTTGTACACTGGTTTCCAACCTGTTTGCTTCCCTCCCCTTGGGAAGTAGGAGCTAATGTGATTCTGGTTTTGCAGTCTCCACTTAGACATTTATGCTACTAAAGCATGTGCATGAGCTCACCAAAGGCACACTATCTTGTTGTCCAAGTTTTCAGTTTGCAAATGGTAGAATACCATGCACAATGTTCTATAAGGCTCCTCCCTTATTTAACAATGGAAAGGTACTAGCTCTTTCATCTTTAGTGCTGTGCAGTATTTTTTTCTGTGAGCATACAACAGTTTATTGATCAGTTCCCCTCTTAAAGAACAATAAAGATATGATAGTCCCAACTGCTCAGTTTTAAGTGGTGCTCCCATGAACCTTCTTGTATGCCTGTCCTCAGGTACAAACTGAATAGGTTCTGTAGAGTTTCTGCTTATAAGTGTTTGCATGCCTTTTTCAGACCTTGCCAGATAGTTCTCCAGAATTGTTTTGGTAATTAACCCTTTCAATAGCAGTGTTTATGAATGAGGACAGTTTTATATCTTCCTTGGTCTGCTCAGACTTTTTTATAATAGAATCTTGAGTAATATTTTGGAACACCACCATATTGCTTTAATGTTCTGTTCTCTGAATTCCTCTGATTATTATGAAGACAGCCCTTTCTTTCACAGGTTTATTGGCTGATTGAGTTCCTTCTTCCAGGTAATAGCAGCTCTCCCCTTTCATCTCGCCACTCCTCTAACCCCTCCAGACTCATCTTCATTTAAGAAGGCTGCCTTTTTAAGAGAAAGTCATTATTCTTTCTTACACTTCACTGCAAATGTCAAGCTCCTTTGTAATTTAAAGGTTATCCTGGCAATTGTTCTAGAGAAAGTGGCAGGAGGTTATATCAATAACAAACCAAGGGATGTTACGAATATCTCACCATCTTACAAAATTCTTCCTTTCTAAACATACTCTTCTGGAGATTTCCCCCACTTGGGTCTTTATCATGGGTGTATTCTTGCAGAGTTCCAGAGTGCTCTAGAAGAATACTTAAGTTCATGTTTTCATTTTGCTCATGGTCTTAACATTATATGAATACAAACACTTTTGGAGCATTTTGACTTTTAGTACTACTCTGTGATCCGAGTACTCACATTTCTGATTTTGTAAATATTATGGTATCAATTAAGTATAAAGTGACCCTCATGGGTGTATCAATTAAGATGTTAAAGCTCAGATAAATAATACCCACCTAAAAGTGGCTTACTAAAATACATTTACTATGGTTAGGGATTTAGCTCAAAGGGTACCACACCTACTTTGGAAGCACAAGGGCCTGAGGTCAATACCTGGTACTGAAAAAAATTTTTTGTTTTTTGTCTTACATTAATAAGTGGTTCCAGAGACGGTTCAGAGATTCAATAATATTATCAAAGGTCTACATTCTTTTTCTTCAAATATGTCATCTGATGTATATTGGCTTTTCAAATTTAGCTCTTTTGCCCATTGCCCTAAGAGAACTTCTGCACGTGTTAGGCATCCCATCTTCATTTAATTTAGTTTAAAGTACATAAAGCCAAGATAATCTGTGAAAATGCTGATCAGGAGGAAAAGAGAAATCCACCTCCCCCCAAGTTTCCCAGCAGATTTTTCTCTACACACCAGTTCCTACCTGTCTGCAGTTCTGCTGAGGTTTAAGTTTACCTGCAATGTATAGGTGCATCATTCAGAAATAAACAATTCATAAGTTTTATACTGGATGCCATTCCAAGAAGCATGATGAAATCTTGTGCCCTGTTTATGAATCATTCCTTTAACCAGTGAATATATGTAGTATGTGCTACCTACCTGTTCATCATTTAGTTACTGTCTCACCAATCAGTTTGAGTATATTGTATGTAGTGCTTGTGTTCAAGAAACTCTTAATTTACTTAGTAATGACCTCCAAGCACAAGAGTAGTGATATTACAAATCAGATATTACAAATAGAACACATAAGTACTTCCTTTAAATGAATGTGAAGGTTCTCAGTTTAATAAGGAAATAAAATAATTGTATGCTGATATTGTCAAGATACACAAATCTTCTATTAGTGACAATGTGAAAAAAAGAAATTTGTACTACTTATAATGCTGTACCTCAAACTCTGAAAATTATGGCCATAGTGCATAAAAAGTGCTTAGTGACATAAAAAGGGTACTAAATTATTGGATGTGGTTTTATCCAAAGTTTCATGGTATCCGTGGGGGTCTTGGAATTTATCTCTCATAGACAAGGAGGATAATATTGTACTTTGGGCACAAGGCCATACCTAGCTGCAAGAGAAGCTAGGAAATTAACTATCTTCCTTCTATAGCAGAAAGTAGGTCCTGCTAGTTTGAAATAATGAAAGAGAGGTGGATTCAGGGTAAGAAAATGATGTGTTTGTAGCAAGTTAAAGATGCATACCATCAACACATGCTGTAAACCTGAGAATTTTGGTGTGAAACAAGAGAGAATACTGAGAGGAAATTCAGCCATCATCTGGGACATATGGGAGAGGCAAGCTTATCCCAGAGCACTGTGCATAGGACCAGTAACACAGTGTCTGTTCCTCTTTCCCTCCCACCTGTGACACCTACAGATCCTCCCTATTGCAGCATGGAAGACCTTGATGTGCCTATGTAATCCAAGTATATACAGAAATTATTTAGAGTCAAACTGTTAATGCCTCCTTCCCCAGACTTTTCTAAGTTCCACAGCTCCACTCTTTAAGCTCTTTGACCCCAGGTTCATGCACACACATATGAACTTACTTCCAGCAAACCTGGTTCTTCTCTATCTTTTATTAAGGTATTTTTCCTGTGGACATCATATAGTATATGGTCCCTCCCAGACAAACTTCATTTCAGAAAAAGAATAAGATTGCACTGCAGAAGGAGAATGAACTCTAGAGTGAGGCAGAATTGTGTTCAAATCCTGACTCTCATGCTATAGAAAACAATAGGGTAATAAAGGAATCTAGAGAGTATTTTGCACTAATAATTCAACACTTAGATGAAATAGCCAAGTTGTTTGAAACAAATAACAAGTGAACAAAGATGAAATCACTAGTAACTTTAAAAAAATATTTTTAAAGAAACAAAAGAATTCATATATGTGTATGAGTACCTTGTTTCATGAATTTAATTTGTTTTTTAATTTTGGAAAAAATATCATATTTGTTTTTCTGTAGGAAAGATGGCACTGCAGTCATGTTTTGTCAAGGAAAAACAAAGTTTTGCTAAATGCTTGTGTTTGCAAATAAAAGCTTTTGTGAACTGAGCCATATATATGTATATATATACTTATATGTATATATATATATAAAATACCAATCTTTCATAAACTTTTTCAGAACATAAGGAAGAAGTATTTTCTAAATTTTTTATGAGATTATTGCCTTTTACACAAAAACCTAAAACATAACAAGAAAACTACACACTCTCTCCTAAATATAGTCATAAAAACTACAACAAAATATTAACTGCCGGCATCTAGAAAGAGTAAACTACCATGTCAAGTAAGGTTTATATAAGAAATTTAATGTTAACAGTTAAATATAAATCAATATAATGTATCATACTAATGAAATAAAGAGTACCATGTTTATTTAAATAGGTACAGAGAATGCATTTGGTAAAATTCAACACCATTAATGAACTTTAAAAAATTCTCATCAAACTGGAAATTTGATAAAAGATATTTATGAAAGCGTTCAATGCTCACATGATACTTAACAGTGAAATATTTATACTTCTCTAATTATAAAGACATTCTTTCTCATTACCATTATTCAACACTGTATGGGAGATTGTAACCAATACAATAAGGCAAGAAAAACCCAATAAAAGTCTTACAGATTAGAAAATAACAATTAAAAGCACTTATTTTCAGATAATATGACCATGCCCCTAGAAAATGCTGAGAAATCTATCATAATTTATATTTATCCCCACAAAACTTGTAAAAAAAAAAAAACTACTTGTTAACCTTCTAAAAATTTCCAAAAACTGAGAAAAATGTAAACATCAAGAGGTGAATAGAAAATAAATACAGAGGAAAAAGAAACAAACATCTCAAACACCCAAAAAGTTGAAAAAATTTAAACATAGGCTAAGGGAAAAAGTAAAATTAAACATAATTTGTTCTGTGATTTTAGAAAAGAGGGCTACACTGTGCTCATGTGGAAAAGATGGCCATGGTAGTACTTGTTACCCAATGCAGAGTTTGCAAACTGAAACAAAATTTTATAAATGCTTCTGTTCATGAACTAAATTGTTTGCAGGCAAACCATTCATGTAACAAGGTACCACTGTATATATGTGTTGTAAAACACTAAAAAATAAAAATCTAAACAATGAAAAAGTACATAAGCGTATACTTTTGTCAAAACTCACCATATTCTATACTTAAAATGTGTATCATTTATTTTTGAAAGTTATATCTCAGTAAAGATATTTTTAAAATACTATATCCCTTTTTCTCACAGACTATGTCAATTACTTTTCTCTCATTGCTGAGACAAAATATCCAACATTCAAAATTAAAGTAGTAAAGGTTGATTTGGCTTATAGTTCACAGAGGTTTCAGTCTAAAATCAGCTGGCTCCAAGTGGCAGAAGGGCAGCCATTCATGGTGGCAGAAGATAGCAAAAGCAACAAGAGACCTTAACCACATCTATCTGTTCTTTTTATCTTATTTAGACTACTTAGGGAAGGTGGCACTCACACCCTTAATCCCAACCCCACCATGAATCAGTCACACACTGTAGATTTAGCCACCTCTGAGAAAGCATGAGGTTTTGGAGGAACATCTAAACACAAGCTATCATACAAATACTAGCTAATTTATTCATCAGAATCTCAACTTCATAAAAGTCATACTATTTGACTTACAAAGCTTACTGTGAATTTACGTAAGTGTGATAGTGACCTACTTATCCAAGTATGGTACTTAGAATAGAGTACATAAGTGCTTAGTAAAAAAGTTAACTTATTACAAACTAAATGATACATGAAGACAAAGATGAATCTCTAATGGTAGGATTTCACAGATATCAAAAATGGTACAAAATATTTTAAGAAAATAATTCTTGATCAGTTCTTAAAGTAGATGCTTCCTCTAATTCAGTGGTGGCGAATCTATGGTACATACGTGTGCTGCAGGAGGTGTTTGAAAGCACTAAATGTTTACCAACACTGCTCTAATACTTCCAAGGCAAACCTGAGTTTAGAACTTAAATTATATCATCTTATATGCTAAAGCACTTATTTAAACACAGTGTGTGGGCTGGGGATTTAGCTCAAATGGTACCGCACCAACCTTGGATGCACGAGGCCCAAGTTCGATCCCCAGTACTGCAAAAACAAAACAAAAGAACCCATAAAAACAAAACAAAAAAAGTGTAATCTTTGAAAGTAGGTAGACTGTAAACAATATGACCACATTTAGAGAGTTAAACTCAGGGTCACAAAGGTCAACCAAATCTAAAGTCCATTGACAGAGTAATTTAATGTTATCCATAGATGGAGGTGTAGAGAGAAGTCCTGTCTGTAGAGCATTGGAGCAATTGCTCTATTTGCCACACTTTACTTCAGAGATGAAGGCCTATACCCCAGGTCACAGAGAAAACTACTGGCAGAATAAATTTCAGCCTCTGGATATTCCTCCTGCCTTTTCAACCTCCCCCTCACCCTGGAAAATGGTGAAAGACATGGTATTTGCTTTTGGCTTTCAACAGGGCTTAAGAGCACAAGATGTTCTCTTCCCATGAATTTTTCCCTTGTCCTTTTAGGATAATGTCACCCTCTGTCTCCCCTCTACTCTCCTGCGAGGATAAACAGCTAGGGATGATGAAGGTCACTGGACACTGGCCCAGGTGCTCTGGCTGGAAGGATGTCCTGCTCCTGGCTGCCCAGGAAGCAGGAAGGTGGAGTAATTAATTTCTATGCATATCATTGCCAGGATCACTTACTGATTCAAGGAGGGAGATTAGATATGTCACCCTGCAAATTGAGTCAGAGCCTTCACCTCAGTACGTGGCTGGCAATTTTACATGGTGCTTGACATGGTAACAAACACAGGGTACAAAAAGGCAGCAACTCCCTTGGGTGATAGACAGGGGGAATTGGCCCAATAAATTGTTCCCTGTAAAAAGCCATGTTTCCCTCATTAAAAGGCAGTGAATTCTCTATTGCTTTTCATTAGCTCTGGCCTTGCTAGACATGAGGTGTAATTGACAGTGTGGTTAAAGGAGGTGGGCCCCCTGAGGTGAGGAAGACAAGGAGGCTGAAAAGAGATTCTTATTTATTAAGGTGGAGGTGACAGGAGGCTGCTTAATAAGTTTCTGGCATGGGGGTCGGTAGGTGGGAAAGTGGTCATATCCTCTGAGGGTTGCTCCAAGGACATTCCTTTCACCCAGGAGGAGAGGAATGGTCAGACACAGGGGAGGAGGTGGAGCCTCCACAATAGGCAGAGACATGTCCAAGGCTAGTGAGCAGATAGAGGCCCATTAAGGTGGTCTCTTCTAGCCAGCCTGGGGGCATCACAGCACTTGACCAGGGTCCAGAGGTCTGGGGGCTGGCCCTATATTTGTCACTTAATAGACTACTAAGTGATCCTTAGAAAAATACTATGTCTCTCCAAGTTGCAGTTTCTTCATTTGAAAAATGGGGAAGATGTAATGAAGTGAGATATCCTCTCTGGGTAGTTTGGGGAACAAGTTGAACTACTAAGGACAATTTCTGATTCCTAAACTCATTCTAAGTCTCAGCATGTACCCAAACATTCTTTTTAATTTATGGGTTATAGTTCATTCCGGCTCCTGTCATTTTGACATTGACACTGCCCCAGAGATGACTGCCTGGAACCTTGACTTGGCCCTGTGTCTTCTCATGGATTCCCTTCGTCCTTGGAGCTTTTCTTCTCTTTCAGTGCAAGATGCTCTGGTTCATTTGATGTGTCTCATACTTCCTATACCCTGGTCCTGGTTCCGCTAGGAGCCAAAGCAAGTCAACTTGCCTAGTGGCCACTGCACACATTTAAAAATGAAGCACAAACTGCCCATGTAGATCTTCACTGAACACACCACAAAGGTGTTGAGGGTTGAAGTTGCTATAATGAAACACTGTTTGGGGAACCAAGAACTGGGGCTGTATGATGAGTCCTGTTCTCATAAGGATACAAGGATGGGTATCTCTGTCTTACTGCCTGGGAAATTGTCCATGGCCATCCCAGCACCTGAAAAAGTGTCTTTGACAGCAGGAAGTACAGCCAAGTATTCCCTGTGGAACCTTTGTGAAAGTGTTCCAGAAAATGATCACTTCAACCAGAAGAATCAGAGAAAGTCAGTATGAAGTATTTTCCATACAGCTCCTGTTACTTTATTTCCAGGTGAATAACATTCCTCTCCCCTCTACTACCACTTTGGGATCAGGCAATTCCTGGGTCAGCACTGGGAGTGAGGGGGAAGGAAATGGATAAGTTGATCATACCCCCTCCTCTCCAAGCCAGGCTGCAAAAGTCACCAGGTGTACTGCAGGAAGAAAGACCATGACTATGTAGCTAAACATCATGTTACTGGACACTCTGGATGATTACAGGATGATTCTTCTAACTGGATGGGACCTGGAGACCATTCATTATCTAAGAACCAGATGATGAGTTCTGTGGCTTCCAAGACTTGGGCAACAGAAGCCTCCAGCTATGTGGAACAGGTTTGTACCTGTATTCAAGTTAAGATGAGATGGAGAACATAATTATTTCCTAACTGAACTCTATTAAATTGGTTTCTTGGGGCTACTATCACAAAATACCAAAGACTTAGTGACTTAAACAACAAAAATTTATTAGCTCTCAATTTTGAAGGATGGATATTCAAAGTCAAGACATTATAGGGGAATAGCCCCTTGGAGTCACTAGAGAGGGATCTGTTCTAGGATCCTCTCCCAGCTTTTTAGAGAGCCGCAGGTGTTTCTCAGCTTTAAATAGGCCACTTTCTCTCTTTATAGTCTCTTTTCTCTGTATGTGTCTCTCTATCCAAATTTCTTATCAGAACACTAGTCATGTTAGACTGGGGCTCACACTGATAACCTCATCTTAACTTTGTCACATGCAAAAATTTATTTCTAAATAAGGTTGTATTCACAATTGCTAGGATTAGGACTTCAGGATCTTTTGTGGGGACACAATTCAACCCATAACACGTGCTTGCTTAACAAACCCTTCCTTCTTGAGGACCTGCTATGTCTCAAATGCTGCTCTGAGGACTTGAGATATGAAACACACAACCAGAGAAACCCATAGTTCCAGGTACACAGTAGAGCAGTAACTATATCAGAAGAGTGGACATGCTATGTCTTCAAGAAAGGGACATCATTGTGGAGGAATATATTCTTGAATTGAGTCCTGAATTTCAAGTTGACTATGCTTGCCATAGACTTGTAGAAGCTAGAGGAAGGTTCAGGGTGATCAACTTCTCTGGTTCTTCCAGACCCAAGAGAGCTTCAGGCATGTGAAACTTCCTGTGCTCAAACTGGAAAAATCCAGAACCAACTGGGAAAAGGTGGCTACTTGAGGAAAGGTGGTTATTTAGTGCTTTCAGTAAGCCAAGAAATCACAGTCAATCAGAGTAAAATCGATGATGAGTTGCAATAAAATACATACTAAGGCTTTCTGTACAGCTACTGAGGAGAGAGAATTACTGGGTGGAGTATCTTGGAAAGGCTTCACAGGGAAGGTAAAGGTATGCTGGGTCTTGGAAGATGGGAGGATTTGAATGAGAAAAAAGGAGGCTTCTCCAAGTAGAATAAACAGAATGAGCAATGTATACAGGAGAAATCATACCTTTGGGGCTTTCTGGTGAAAAAGAAGGCACAGTTTCTGCCCTAGGAGCTTAGGCCCTTGGGGAAGGAAGATATAATCATCTTTGTGTGTAAAGATCTTATTAGGTCATCAGAGAGTAAAGCCACCTCATCCAGACTCATGGGAAGCCAGTCTTGCACAGGAAAACTGACAGGCTAATGGGGAGTCCAGACTTTGAGAAAAGTTCTTCTCAGCTGCTATGGAACAGAAGGAACCAAGTTCCAGCACTCTAATGAAGCTGTAGGTTCCAGACTATAACCTCTGAGGAACTGAAGAAGGTCCTTCCTTTCCCTTCCTCCTTGCTGTCTTCGGTCACTCTTTTGTCCATCTACCCAATAATCACCATGTGCTCAGTACATTCTAGGCCAGATACTGAAAGGCAGGAACACAACAATGACTAGAAGAGAAATGGGCCCAGTCCACAGAGAAGACGCAGTTCAAGGAGAGGAGATGATATTAACTAATTATTTAGTCAGGCAAGTAAACATGTGATCACAAATAGCATCAAGGCAATGAAGCTGAGAGCGAACTATCCTATAGTGAGCATAATGAAATGATAGGGATCTGATGTGGCCTTTAAAGTCAGAAATCAGGGTCTGCTGGTTCATGAACATCCTCAGTGCAGCTCAGAGGGAAATCTCAATCAAGGAAAAGCATCAATAAAGCTGAGCCCTCGTGAGGAATTGGGAGTGAGCAGGTGGAAAGAGCCCAAATGTTGCCTGTCCTGGAAAGGAATTATAGCAAATACAACACAAGAACTCTGAGACTCTCAGAATATCCTTTAAAAAATTAGATTTTTTTCTCCAGAACAATCAATGTGTCCTCTTCCAATTTGTGTGTTTAGGTGATTAAGGAATCCCAGGAAGTTGGTTTGAAAAACACTTCCTTTCTACCAACATTTCCTTTTGAGTTTTCTTAATTCTCTTCCCTTTCCACTTTCTCCACCTCAACAAGATCTTCAAGGAGAACCAGTCCAGCTGCCTGGCACTCCATGCCTCGTTGTCCTCAGAAGAAATACTAGCAAAATGGGAGCCTTAAAATTAAATAGCATGGAGTGTCCAATAATTAATTTGATTTTATATCCATTGTTTACTGTTAGACTATATTAAGGAGGCAGAACTGCACAGTGCAGCATGAAAATGTGTTGGAAATTTTCCAAGTCAAGGCCAGGAATTAGCAAAGTGGTCAGATATATTGGCTCCAACTAATATGTAAACAAGAAGTCATGCTTCTGAAGGTTCATCAGCAACAACACTGCCAACAATAGATACAACCCCCTGGATGTAGAATGTTCTGAGATCCCTTAGCCAGCCAAAGGGAAGTCATATTGGTTATAGACTTTCAGGAAGGCTGTGATGGGTACCCTGAGCCAAAAGCAAGTGGCAGGATCTGTGCTGCTTCCCTGTCCAGATGTCATTTACTCTAGATTTCTTATTGTTATTTGGAATAGGTGCTTACTAAACCACTCTCAGCCTGGTCTCTGCCCCTCCAGAAGGAAACTAGGAGCTCAGGGAGCGATGAAATGCCACTCAGTTATCAAAGTTTGTTGCCTGTACCAGACCCACTTGTCTGTTGCTCTCTGTGGCTTCCTTCCATCTGACCATTTTATAAACTTCCCAACCTTCATCTTGCCTATGCCCTGAATACAACATTAGCTTGCCCCTCCCTTGTTCCCAGGACTTCCTGAGAATGTATTCAGAGACCTTAGACCTAACCGTATTCCACTTAGTGCCTTCTGATGCCCATACAACTCCTTAACCCTTGCTGCACAATCTACTCCCTGCTCCCTTGGCCTTCTGGCCTAACATGGGAGTTAGGAACTCACCTGGCTCTCTGGCATTATACTCACTGCCCATTCATGTGGTTCAAAGCCTTTAGCTACACCTCACTCTCATCTTTACCTCCTATTCTTTGCTTTGAGTGTTTCACTTTTTTGTCTCCTGGATTTTCACCTGTTTTTATAACTGGCTATGGTTAGTGTCTGCCCAGAGCAGCATATAAAACCTAACTTGTTTGTCTAGACCACTTGACAGCAGCACTTCCTTTCCTCCGTGCACACCTGCACCCTCACACCAGGCTATCCCATCTGCAGTGCTTTCACTACTGAGTCCAGGCTCTCCTGCCCCTGGGGATCTTACCTCTGGTTCACCTAGGACAGCTCCATTGTGAGGTTTTGCTCTGTCAAAGCATTCAGCACCCTGCTATTGGCCAATAGGGCTTCCTATACATGGTGCAATATTTTCCATTCCAGTGTAATCCAGACCCAACATCCCAACCCTCTCCTGGAGATGTTCTGATGTGATGGTCCTTCACTCCTCAGCACTTTCTCTTCATGTCTTCTTCTCATTGGTGCAACTAGCACTCAGTCCCCACCTACAAAGTCCCTCCCAGAATATACTTCAGCACTGCAAGCTCTGCCCAGTCCAGACTCCAACAAGACGATCGCATTTCATGAAAACAGTCTTTCTGAATGGCCAGTTACCATGTAATTGAGAAATAAGCTTCAGTATTGAGCCAAACCAATGGGACAATGTCACAGAAAACACTTAATCCATCAACTTTCCCTTTCTGTGTTGCAATTATATTATCAAGAGCTGGTACATGACTGGTAGAGGAGCCAGAAAGAAGGAGAAAATTAGTGTAAGCTTTGTCAGACAGATATGGTTCTAGAGGGAAAGATTTTGGGGGGCTTTTTATCTTTTTTTTTGAGACAGGGTCTCACTTTGTAGTTCAGGCTACCCCTGAGCTCATTATGTAGCCCAGGCAAGCCCCAAATTCACAGCAATTCCTTTGCCTCTGCCTCCCAAGTGCTGGGATTACAGGCAGGCATGAACCACCATGTCCTGCACTGTAATATGTAGTTATCAGGGATCAAACTCAGAACTTTACACTTGCCAGACAGACACTGGAACCACTGAGCTAAATCCCTGGCCCAGGAGCGTTTTTTCTTTCAAAACTAGAGAGACAATAATACTTCGTCTATTTTTTTCATAACTGAAATAACACTAATATATTTAGTCATAAAAGAATAACTAGAGAACTTTTCATACAAATTTACTTATTAAATTATCAATTACTTAAATATTTACTATGACTCTTCTATATCCCAGGCAAGGCATGAGGCCTGGGATAGAGAAAATGAACAAGATACCATCACTCTGAGAACATTCCACCTGGAGGGGGAAGACTGGCCCTTGAAGGGTTATTTGTGTGGCCTGTTAGTGTGAAGTATGCAAGACATTAAGGGAGCATACAGGAGGGGGTGGGAGCAGAGATGAGAATGACAAGGCTTGGATGACTGAGCCAGGGCTGAAGGAATGACCGAGACTGAGTGAGGTGAGGAAAGAGAAGGGCTTTCCAGCATGAAAGCGGAGCTCGAGCATGTGGGAGAGGGCTTACAGGGAACAGAGGGAGAGAGGGCAGGCAGGGGCATGCGGGACTGAGAAGCACATCAGAGTTCTTATAAAGTTAAAAGTAAAACTAACTACAGATAAGTCCAAGATATGTAGACTCCTCTACAGTTTAGATATGGTTTGAATATGTTCCCCAGAGCTTCATGGGCTTGAAACTCGGCTCCCAGGTGATGTTCAGGTGACGGAACCCTTAAGAGGTGGGGTCCAGGGCAGATCAATTAGGTCCTGTAGGCTGTATCAGTCAACTCTCTTGTAGCTGAGACACAGTAACTGACACAACATAAACAGTGTTTTTGACTCGGGCTTTAGTCCACAGTTGGCTGGCTCCAAGGCAGAAAAGGCATGGAAGGGCCTGGGTGCTGCAAAACTGTTCAATCCATGGGAGCCAGGAAGCAGAGACATAAGGAAGGAGCCAGGGAGAATATACTCTTCCAAATCATATCCCCAGTGAACCACTTCTAACAGTATATTTAACCATGAATTCATCAATGGATTAACTCACTGTTGAATGTAGTACCTGCCATGACACAATCACCTTCCAAAAGTTCCACCTCTAATATGTGAGACTGGGGAGGGGCATCCTAGATCTAACCTACAACAAACCACAACCCTCAGAAAGGATTTATGTAGTTTTTGCAGAGCCAAGTCAGTTCTCATAAAAACAGATTGCTGATGTCTTGGCTCAGTCTCTGGTTTCCTATCCACTGTACAATCTCCTCCACACAGCTACCCACCATTATGTGACTGCCATGAGGAGTCACCAGAGGTGCACAGATGCTGGCACCATGCTCTGGAGTCTATAGACCTGTGTATTAAATACATCTGTTTTCTTTATAAACTAGTCACCCTCCAATACTTTTGTCATCAAAACCCAAGTTGGACTAAATTAAGTCCTAAGTCAAATAAGAACTTAGTTAGGAATTTACACCACAGGAAATGAGAATTCTGTTGATATTATAAGTGGAGGTGTGACACAGTTGGATTTGGTGTTAGAAAATCCATAAGGGATTGGGAAGGGAGAAAACAATTAGAGGACAGAAATTGAAAGAATGAAGAGTTGAGCCAAAATAAGGGATAGAAAAAGTGAGGATGAAGTATTTTTTTTGTTCATTTGTTTTTGAGGTTTTTTTTTTTTTTTTTTTTTTTTGAGACAGGGTCTTGTTCTGTAGTTCAGACTGGCCCTGAGCTCACTATGTAGCCCAGGCAAGCCTTGAACTCAGCAATCCTCCTGCCTCTGCCTCCTGAGTGCTGGGATTACAGGCATAAACCACCACGCCCAGCATTGTGGTATGTGGTGCTGATTGCTGGTGGGTATGAGTCACCACACCCAGTATTGTTGTATGTGGTCACCTAGGATCCAACCAGGGACCTTGTGCTTACTAAGCAGATGCTGGAACCACTGAGCTACATCTCTGGCCTGAGGGTGAAATATTAGGAAAAAGACAAATATTACCCCCAAAGAATACCAATAAGACTTACACCAACTTCTTGACAGAAATAATAGAAGCTTGAAGACAGGAAATATTATATTCAAAATCCTGAGAAAAGCAACTGCCAACACGAAATTTCTGCAATTGACTATATCCTTCAAAAGCAATGATGGAAGAGGGTTTGCTGCTTCCTGGTGAGAAGTAGCAGTAGCTTGAGGCAGACCAGCCTTCCTGCCAAGAACAACTAGAGAAGGGCCAGACACAGGGAGAAATCATTCATTTGAAGGCTTTGGATCTGCTGGAGAAATGAGACTGGAGGGGCCAAGATTCTGTATTTGGAGGAAATTTAGATGGGTGAGCTGACTTCTGCAGGCAGTAGGAGTCTAAGACTTGGTTTGCACCAGTGACTGCTGCTAGAGACCAGAGGAAACAGATGCTGTCCTTCTGGGTAGCACAGTCAGAGGAGGGTGGGTTGAACTCAGCCCTGTGTCCTGGCCTTCTTTCCCTAGAGCTCAGGTGAACCACATTAATCCTGGAATGTCTTAGAGGTGATATGGCTGTGCTGGTTAATGAGAGAGTGAAGGTGAAGTCAGGGTTGGAGCATAGGAGAAGGACATAGTGTCAAGATGGCCCATGACTAGGAGGCTGCATTTAAGAAAAAGCCAACAACTAAAACTGAACCTCTTACTCTCTAAGCTGAACTCCTCGTGGCCTCTCTCTTGTGCTCTGAGTTTCCACTGTGCATGGACAGTTCGCAACTACTCCACTAGACGGCAAGCTCCTTGAGGGCGGAGCCAGCCTCAACAGGTGTCTGCACAGAGCAGCAACAAACCACGCTTTGCATGAGGAGAGAGGTAACGACCACAGTACTGTAAAGAGGGAGAGGATCCGAGCACTCAAGGTCAGAATGAACCTAAATTCTCGGCTCTTGAAGGCATAGACCTTATCTTCCCTTTCACCTTGCAATTTTCTGTCTCTTTATTCTCTAGTGCCATGCCCACAGAAAATAAATGTCAATGAATGAATATAGCCTTTTCCCCCAAGCAAATTTATACAGTCTGATCAGGTCCCTTCCTTCCTTCTTTCATTCCTTTCTTCTTTCCTTCCTTCCTTCCTTTCTTTCTTGCTTTTCCTTTAATAGTACTGCATTCAGAGAGGAGCTGGACCTTGATTTTAACTTTTAGAATATGGTCTCTTTGAAGAACTAACTTCTCTCTATAAAACTAGACCTCCTCTTTCCAAACAACTAAACAAAACAAAACAAAAAGCTTTTCGTGAAATTTCAGAAGATTCACAGGTCACTCTCATCCCAAACTATACGACCTATGCAGTGGCTTTTCTAATACTATACAGTATTCTGAGTCTGGAGCATGTGGGGATTGTCACTGCAGCTGGCTTCTATTAATGAGGGCAGCTGATGTCACAGATAGTCCTCTTCATGAATCCATGGGGAGTGATCATTTCCTGCACATATAGGTGCCACATGTAATGTATATACCAGCCACTTAGCTCTTGGGCAAATCTCTAGACTTCAGTTTCCTTGTTACAAAGAAAAAAATGATTACATAACCAAGACAGAGAAGCATTTACACTGATTCTATGGCTCACTGATTCAAGATAGATGAAATCAGCGTCATGTCCTTTGTTCCCAGAGAAATTCTAAAACTAGACCCAACCGTCATTTCCACGTCACTTGATACTGTGTTCAACCCTCTGTATCCTTATGTTCTTTATGACATAGGTGTTGGCACAGCCACCTTTTTCTTGTTATTAGGAATGCTACATTAATATTCTCCCCAAATATGCATATTCTAATTGCTAGAGACTGCAAATGTTATATGGCAAAAAGGACTTTAACTGTGACTTGGGGTATTTACTTTAAGGGTACTAAGGACCTTACTGCCATAAATTTAGTAGCTTCACAAATAGAAATATATGACCTTATAGTTCTATAGGTCTGTCCAACATGAACCGTACCTGGTAAAGTCAAAGTCTTTGGAATGTCTGAGTGGCCTCTGGAAACTTTACTGGAAAATCTGTGTCCTTATCTTTTCCCATTTCCTTTCCAACTTCTAAAGGCTTTCTAGCTTTCCTTGGCTTGTGGCCCCATTCCTCAAAGCAGCAGGGTTGGAAGAAGTCCTATTCACAGTGCCATCTCTCTGACTGTCCCTTCAGTCCCTCTTCCACTTTTAAAAGTCTTTGTGATTACAGTAAGATGACAGGGGTAATCTTAAGGTCAGTCACTCGGCAACCTTAATTCCCTTTTGCTACATAAACTAACATATTCATGAGTTCTGAGCATTGGGTCCTCAACATCTGTGGTAGGACAATTTTTATATCTATCACAGGAAGAAAAGGTAAGGAGGACATTCCAGGTCTGACATAACAAGTGTAGGCTGAGGTCCTAAGATGAAATGCCTGGCACAGGTCTGAGGGACAGTACAGGAACTCAGGAGCAAAGATACTAGGCCTCCAGAAGGAGCCTTGTAAGAATAAGGCAGTTTGGAGCTAGGTGGGCAAGGGCTACAAATGCCAAGATAGAGAAGGACTTCACTCTGTACGCAGAGGAACCAGTACATGCCTTGCTGACAGTGTGACTTAACAGCTTCCTGGATTGCTGGCATTACTTTCTCAGGACCCTGAAAGTCAGGAGAAGGGATACTCCGGGGCATAACATGGGCATCTGTGGAACAGATGTAGGATCAATAGGAACAAAACAACAGAACAACCCAAAGGAGAGAAGGTGGGAGGAGAGGAGTTTCAAAAGAAGGCAGAGAACAAATGGAGTTTAACCCCTTCATAACCCACTCCCACCTTTTAATTCCCATTGAATAGGCCTGATTCCATCTTGATAGAAAACATGCCCAGCGCATGGTTCAGAAGGCTATAGAATTGAGGGCTATTAAATACTAAAAAGACAAGGTGAGAAACAATTTGCAAAATCTCCTCTTTTTATAGACTGCAGCGATTGAGAAAAATTGAGTAAATTCCCCAGCTGCCTCGACTGCAGTCTGTTTCAAGATTCCATCAATTTTTTACGGTACAATCAATATTTATGAATCCCCAAAGAAATGTCGCGAAGAGAAACCTAGCGCAACATTTTCTCAGTGGTTTGCAGAGATGTAACAGGGGGACCTAAATAACTTTTAAAATAATCTCAATGACAATCAAAGACTCTTCCATAGCCAATACAGTTTAATGTCGGTGTTTATATTAGGGCTGGTCTGCAGAGGGCGGGAGTGGGGAAGGGAACACGCCGGTAGATTAATCTGTCCAGAAGATGACACTCGGCTGTAATAAGTACGCTGTGATATGGTACTTAAAAATTCAAAGGAAGCGCTATATTAAAAAGTCCCTGGATTTTTTTAAATGCACTAAAATATCCTCTATCGGTTAACCAATGGATTTTTTCAGTCAGCTGGAAAAAAAAAAAAAAGATTTCTGGGGAAAAAAAACCAGACAAACAAATCCACATTGCTTTAATGGCTACTTTAGGTTTAATATCTAAACTTATTTAAATAACTCTGAGCCCTCCTGCTGAGAAATATTGAAACTAATGGATTCCTTTGTGCGTAATCTCCATTTAAATGTAGAGTTTAATTTCCCTTTCGGCTAAACCTGTGTGAAGCTAGTCTTGAAATGTCCCTCTAAAAGAATAGAAAACCCCATATAGAATATTTAGGGGGATTCCTTTATTTTAGTTAAAATTGGTTTTGGGCATTAAAACTAAATAGCCAGCCTAAAGTGAGCCCGCAGACCCCTTAAGTTTCTACCTGAGTTTGAGGTGGGTGTTGGGCGCCTGTTGTACCCACGTGCACAGACACCCACGTGTGCAGATGTTCATGCACATGGTCCCAGTACCCGGGCCTCGGCAGGGCTGGCACTGCCCATGCTTCGTTCCCAGCACCTTCGGCAGATCTCCCTCTCTTGCCACGCCCTCCCCATGCTATTCTTGCCATAAAGAGTGCTGGAAATTTCCCTCCTGGAGCTTCAGCTCTGTGCCTTAAGGTTTTGATTTCTGTTCCATGCAAATTGCCCCAGGCAGGGTCCCATTTCCTCATAGCTAAGGGCCATTCTGTGCACATGAATATGCATCAAGTCCTGCGCTGCTGCTAGAATGGGAACTAAGATGTGAAACTAATCAACACCGACTGTCCATTCAGTAGATATTGAACCCAGGCCCAGAGAAGGGGTGTTAGTCACCAGGTCAGGGCAAGGTGCAGGACGAGAACCCAGGCATGCCCACTTCCAGCCAACACCTCCCTGTGCTGGGGTGTGGCCCACACCAACTGTGTCCTGAGGCCTGCCGTCCTTGTTGCGAGACTACTGACTACACACATGGATGTTCCCAGAACTGATTGTGCAGCTTAAAGGACAATAGGGTTCTTATAACCACCACAAATAGTACTGACATGAGAACACTAGGGTTGCTGTCAAATGATTCTGAACTCCATGGATAAACTACAAGTTTTAAAGGGGCAATAGATTTGTAACTCTTTTTGCAAGGCCGGACTGCATAAAATGAGACACATCTGGACAAGCCTGCATCATGCTAAGCTTCTGCACTGACTGGAAAAAGTCTTGGGGACCTACTCATGACTTAAAGGAAAATGGCACAGATAACAAGGATAAAGATTCTTTGTATGGTGTTCTGTTATTCTGATCCAATTACTTCTCGTATCCACAGTGGGTGCTGGGCAAATCCTGAATCCCCTTCTGATCATCACTTACCGTACATATAACGTCGAGTTGATAACAACAACTTAGTCACTGAGTTGACCAAAGCCAGGATCCCCAACCAGATGATTTTGGGAGACTCTTCAAGCTATAGGATTTGATTATATTCCATTATAAATATATGACAGTGAGCTAAAGATGATAGATTATTTGTGGTCCAGTTCTAGCAAGAGAATACACATGCTCACTCATGGCAGCTCTGATATCAAGATCCATATCTCTGACTTGCTTGTTATAGGTAACTTAGGAAGTTTGGAAGTTAAGCATGAAACATAGTCTGACGCAGTCCTGCTGCTATAGAACTGGGTGCCTGTTTTCTCAGACTTCCCAAGACCTCTTGTAGAACAGCCCAGGATGCCAAATGGCTTGGCCTGTGTGGTTTGGGGGAGCCATGAACTCCATGCACTAAAATTTTGTCACTAGCCTGTGTCAGGAATCACAATGTCTGGTCACTCTTGTGGATGAAAACATTAGAAACTTGAGCCCAAGTGCAGCAAAACTCAGGAGAGACTGCTATGATCCATCAGCACTCATCTATCACTTAACAAAGTCTTAAAGAAGTCAGGAAAATTTCACTAGAAGAAGCAAGAGACAGATAGATTTCAGCTACCACCAAGGAAAAGAGGATCCAGTTTGGAATGTCACCCGGGCCAGTGGAAGCACTCAGTAGAGTAAGGGAAGAGCCTGAAAAAGGATATTTATTTCATTCAGAGCATTCTGAGGGCTGGCACTGGCACCAGCATTGCCCAGGGAAAGTGAACAGTGACTGTGCTGTGCTCATGGCTTCCAAGAAGCAGAAGAACCATCTCCTGCCTTCTTCTATGGCTGTGAGCTTAGAATGAAGCTGGTGCTGTGAGACAATACAAGATTCAGCATAAACCAGAGGGGCATGAGAGGCAGAGCAGCACAGAGGCTCCAAGGAGAAGCCATGCTTAAAGGGCTGGTGGGAAAGGCTTCCTGGGGAAGAAGCTCACTGACAAAGCCCATGAAGGACTGAGCCCATGAAGGACTGAGGCAGGCAGTGGGTCACATGAGGAAATCCATGAGGAGGACCCAGAACTCACAGCTCCGGTTATCATGCTAGTCAAAGGCCTCCTTCTGAGCTAAAGTTATTACATGGATCAGAGGCAAAAATGTGCAGGCTTTACTCACACCAACTGGAGTCCATACTGTGAGCTGATTGACTAGCCCACAGAGAGCTTAGTGCTAACTCTTGGGCAGCTCAACCCCCACTGAAGCCATCCTTGGACACCAGAGGCCAAGAACCTTTGAAAGGCTTTTCATCCAGAGGCTCTGATATCTGAAGCCAGTCCCTCTAAGGGTCTGATGAAAGCCATGGACCAACATTTTCCAATCAAAAATATGCCTACCCGCCAGGCATGGTGGCTCACACCTGTAATCCCAGCACTCAGGAGGCAGAGACAGGAGGATTGCTGAGTTCGAGGCTTGCCTGGGCTACATAGTGAGCTCAGGGCCAGCCTGAACTACAAAGCAAGACCCTGTCTCAAAAATAAAAAAAACCTACCCCCATATACACATGCAATTTTACAAAGTATAAATGCTTCTGGAATTAATCCTTGAACCTCAATTAGTAATCTAGTCTGATCCCTCAAATGAAAGAGAGGAAGGTATAGGGTTAAAAACCAACATGCCCA
>PVIC010003127.1:0-71375 GCA_004025085.1 Thryonomys swinderianus
TCAAGTTAATTCTCATTTTTACCCATATCCCTACCCAGCCCACAACCCCCACCCCCTATATACATATTCTTTCTTTTTCTTTCCAAATCACATTTATTCTTTCCCCTCATTACTTTTCCCTACCACATTCCCTTTGAATATTTCCTGCTTCACAAAATCTATCACACATTCTAGAATTCATTTACATCTACAGGTTCTCATACCAGAGAAAAGATATGGTATCTACATTTTAGTTCATTATCTGAGAAGACTCTGTAGTACTCAAAATATTACTTGAAAAAATAGAGGGAACAGAAGAGAACATGTACCTACTATCCTGGCAGAAAAGCCACATATATATATGGCTTTTCAGCCAGTGTAGGGACTCATATACATATATATAATGAATCATATACATACACATATATATAATGAATCATATATATACATATATGTGTGTGTGTGTGTCATTACACCTGGTATTGTTGTATGTGGTTACCAGGGGTTGAACTAGGGACCTTGCACTTGCTAGGCAGGCACCGGAACCACTGAGCTAAATCTCTGGCACATGAATAAGCCATATTTTATAGATCTCTGAAGGAACTCTCTGAAGTCTTCAGCTTCATAATGTATAATAACTTTTCTTGAACTATGTTATGTATCCTCTTTTCTCATGACTCTTAAAGGCAAGCTCTAAAAGGATCAAATGGTCCCAAGGTCAATCTTAGGTACATTCATAAATATAAATAAAATACAGTATCTAAAGTAGAATTTGGGGTATCTGGTATCTAATTAAAAAGCTATCTAATTCAAAAGCTTCTTTCAAGAAACAAAGAAACAGGAAAATATGGTTCACAATATGTGTAGCAGTCAATCAAACCAACCTCGAACCAACAAGGATTTTAGGAAGAGCCAATAAGAGAATTAAAGTAATTATCATAGCTATTTTTGATATATTCAAAAAGTTAAGGGGAGACTTAGAAATTATGAAAAAGACAAATAAAACTTCTATGAATGAAAACAATTATAGTAATTGAGATTAATTACAGATTAGACATTTTGACTTGGCAAGAGATTAAAATAAAATCCAGTCAGAACAATAAGAGTGAAAAAAAGTAAAAATTCTTCAAGCATTATTCCCCCAAATTGCCACAGCCAAATTTTTCCCTGTTTTCAAAGAAAATATGATTTTGATGATATTGATATAGCTTGGAGCTTATAGAAAGATTAAAAAACTGCCATATTAATTCAGAAAATTGGAATAGTCATTATTTTGATACTTGAAGAAATTTTTTAAAAATTGTATCAAGTCAAAGATAAAACTAGTGTTTAAATTCAATTAAGTCAACTTCCAAGCCTCTTAATTGCTTATCAGTAGGGTAAACTAAAGTATTAAACCGGGCGTGGTGGCTCACGCCTGTAATCCCAGCACTCGGGAGGCAGAGGCAGGAGGATTGCTGAGTTCGAGGCTTGCCTGGACTACATAGTGAGCTCAGAGCCAGCCTGAACTACAAAGCAAGACCCTATCTCAAAAAAAAAAAAACTAAAGTACTAAATTCCCTCTGAGGTCAAGTAAAAGAGACACCTGCTTTGATTATTATTGCTTGATGTTATTCTAAATATTTAGCCAAAGCAATTACATGAGAGAAGGAAAACATCAATGTGAAAGGGCGAGAGAAATGAATATAATTATTTGATGTGACCCAATCCTTAGAGAACCATGATAGCAATTCTGTCCCCAAATGGTTTGGCTAAAAATAAGGATGTTGATGAAACAGAATTTGCAAAGGAGTACGGGGAGAAACCTCAAATAAATAGAAAAATCAGTTACCTGTGTTTAAGAAAGAACACTTAATAATTCTGAAATTAATGCTCAACACAATTCAAAAATTCATATGGTACAAGTAATTCTAAAGTTAACCTGAATAAAATAACATGTAGGAATGGTAAGAAAAGTTGAAAGGAAAATGTTATGATGTGAACCTAGTCACGTACTGTGGTGTAGCTAATATGCTGGGGTGATATAGTATCATGTGGTAGTGGACCCTTGAGAAGTGGAACTACTTCTCCCTCCAGGAGAATATCAGGTGGTTCAAGACCCCTGTCTTGTTCATTAGCCTGAAATCCCAACCTACTCCCTGGTTGCAGATCCATACAGACTCCCAAATTCCAAGTGATACAAATTGCTTTCCTTTCTGTTCCTCTCTATCCAGACTACAGTTCCAATTTGCTTCTAAATGGCAAAATCTCATCTTAAAGCAAAGATGACAATATTTTTGGATAGTCCTCCCCAGGGTTTTAGACATAGCCCCTACCCTTTCGGTCAGACAATGGAAAAAGACTTAGAGAACCTAGCGGTTGAACAGTGAACCATCATGTGGTATGTAGAGGACATGGTTATCTGCATCCCAGCTTGGGAGTTATACAACCACAATACCATCCAAACTCTCAATTTCCCAGCTAAAAGGGGCTATAAAACCTCAAATCGAAAGGCCCAGATACCTCTTCAGAACATCTAGTACTTGGTATACATTGTAATATCCAGGTGATGACAACTGTAGGGACTAGACCAGGCTCTCTGTGATGCTGGGGCCCCCTGGCACTAAATAACTTCCTTGCTTCCTGAGAATGGCTAACTTCTGCTGCATCTGGATGCTTAACTTTGAAAAATAGCAAATTCTTTGAGTGAACTGTCAAAAGTCCTGAGTCTGAGACCTTAGAATGAATAAAGGTGACCATTAATGCTTTTCAAGGAATAACACATGCTCTTAGTCAGGGTTCAGCACTAGAAATAAAAACAGAAAACAACCCTTCTTCCTCCGTGTACCAGAGAGAGGAATTGGTTTGGGTTTTTTAACCCAAAAGCTTGGATAAGAACTTGTCTCAGTGGCCTACTCTTCAAATAAGTTGGAAGGAATGGCCGCTGGGTGGCCATCCTACCCGAGAACAGTACTGCTATAGCTATGCTAACAGAAGATGCCACAAAACTAATTTTGGGACAAAAACTAGAAGTCCTGACACTCCAGCAAGTGAGAGCTATTTTTGAGTCCAAAGAACAGCTTACGAAGTACCAAGGTCAGCCTTACAATCATTCAGGACCCTAACCTTATTCCCAGTTTCTAAGGACCATTAAACCAGTCCACACCTTTAGGAAGATAAGTGAGGGGCTGGGGATTTAGCTCAAGTGGTACCACACCTACCTTGGAAGCACAAGGGCCTGAGTTTGATCCCCGGTACTGGAAAAAAAAAAAAGTCCTTTCTTAAGGGACACATTAAAAAGCTATAAAACCCTACACAAATTTTTCCATATAGAAGACACGCTATACTGGAAGTGGTCACTAAAATCTTCACAGGGCCAGGACTAGCAGTGACCACCCCACGTGTCTGCTACTCTTCCCCACTCTGGGTCTAAAATAACCCTGAAAGTCCTAGTCCATCTTCTTTGTGAGAACCTGTACAGAGGAGAGGGATGTACCCTGGGGAAGACTGGCAATTAGACTTTGCCTACACGCCTCTACGTGTGAGGTATTTAAAGAGATATTGGTTGTAATTGCAACCTTCTTCACAGGTTAGAAGGCGTCTCCCCTACCAGTTCAGAGAAGAGTTCAGGGTCGGTCAAGTGCTCTTCAAAGAACTCTTCCTCCAGACTGAACTACCTCAGTGCCTTCAGAGTAACACTGCAGTGTGGCAATCCCGAGGCTGGTGCTCTTGTCCTGGCAGGCTAGGAGATGCAGCTTCAGCGCCTGCGCGTAGATCCTCAGCCCCTGGGGCGGTGGGCAGGGCTTCCTTGCTTGACTGGAGCTGATCCCTCCTCTGTCAGAACCAATTTATATATGTTGCAAAACCACAGCTGCTGCTGTCCACTGTGGCCACTGGCCCATTTGACTAGCCTGTTTCTCTGTGGGGGCGTTTGGATCTTCCAAAGTCACCATTCATCCGCAGGCTCGGTAGATTCGGCAGCCCCTCCCCAACCAAGAGTGCCAGCCTAGGGAGAGAGGACTCTGTTCATAATGTTTGTCTTTTTGCTCTCTTCAGTCCTTGCTTCAGATCTGTTTTGGGTCTTGAGGACCCGCTCCCTTCCTTTTCTTCACTTTTTTCTCTCTGAGCTGTTATATGCTGGCTTAAGAATGACAAAATGCGAAGAGCCCAGCTGCCTGCTGTTACTACTCTGCCATCTTGAATTCTGCTAGTATGAGACACTGACGGTATAAATGAAGTCCAGCATGTATGATACACATCGTGAAATAGGAAGAAAATGTTCAAAGGCAAAAGGGAAAGGAGGAATAGGAGGAAATAAAGAAAAGAAAGAAAAAAATTGATAGTAAAAAGAAATAGAAACAAAGCTTATGTGTATAGGGCATTGGGTGGTAGGATAGCCAGGGGAAAGGGAAAAAATGAGACTCAAGATATGTCATGTAGAGGTACAAATTTTTAACGTTGAATATGATCATATTGTATATGTGAAATGTACTCATAAATTTAATTTTTAAAAAGACAGAAAGGCAAAACCCAATGAAAAAGAAATGATTTTTTTTTTTTTTGAGACAGGGTCTCGCTTTGTAGTTCAGGCTGGCCCTGAGCTCACTATGGTGCCCAGGCAAGCCGCCACGAACTCAGCAATCCTCCTGATTCTGCCTCCCGAGTGCTGGGATTACAGGCGTGAGCCACCACGCCCGGCATTGTGGTATATGGTACTGATTGCTGGTAGGCCTGAGTCACCACACCTAGTATTGTATGTGGTTATCAGGGATCGAACTAGGGACCTTGCGCTTGCTAGGCAGGTGGCAAAACCACTGAGCTAAATCTCTGGCCCAAAGAAATGATGTCTTAATTATCTCAAAGAAAATCTGGTTTTTATTATTCTTAAATGACTTTTAAGAATTGGGTACTGGGCCGGAGGATTAGCTCAGTGGTTCCGGCGCCTGCCTAGCAAGTGCAAGGTCCTAAGTTCGATCCCCGGAAACCACATATAATGCTGGGCATGGAGACACGCCCACCAACAATCAACACCGCATACCACAATGCTGGACGTGGTGGCTCACAGCTGTAATCCCAGCACTCGGGAGGCAGAGACAGGAGGATTGCTGAGTTCGCGACAGCTTGCCTGGGCACCATAGTGAGCTCAGGGCCAGCCTGAACTACAAAGTGAGACCCTGTCTCAAAAAAAAAAAAAAAGATTTGGGTATCATCATTGATGATGCAAGCCAGCCAGCATGAAGAACTCCTGGGGAACAGGTTTCAGGCTCAGTGTTACAGAATCCTCTTCTGGTTGATGACGTGCTGAAAGGACGGTTACACTACAGAGCATACTGAGACGTCATTCCTGTAAAATAGGTGGCCCATGTTCGCCCGTCTTCTCCCTGAGCTGGGCAGTCATGCCCTTCCTGACTAATCTTGTTTCTCATAAGCAGTTACAGGCATGGTCTTTGTCAGTGATGGTCGCCAGTGGAGGCTCTGTAAATTGCTCACTTTGCCAATACTACAGACTCAAGTATCCACTGTAATGCTTTGATGTCAGTGGGTCATTCCTCCCAAGAATTCAAGGCTAGGTAACTTTTTAAATGAAACATTGTTTCCTGTATATTGAATTTGAAGTTCTGCCAATCTATCATGGCTGGGATACCAACTTTTAAAAGGCTTAAGTGAAAAAATATGAGAAGTATCAGATACAATGAGAAACTTGGTTTTTACCTGAAAAAAAATGGTAAAGCATCACTGAAATGTTTGGGCTAGAGTAATCACTTCTTTATGAATATTTTATTTTTAAAAATCAAAATAAATTTTAAACTGTGCACAGATTGGTAAAACGAGTGATTCAGCTCAAGATTTGTGGTAGTTTTGTTCCTTATTTTCTGGATAAACTATCTCTTGTATATTGATTGTATAGACTTTGAGGTATTTCAATAATTTCCATTCTGGTGTTTTTTTTTTTTTTTTTTTTTGAGACAGGGTCTCGCTTTGTAGCTCAGGCTGGCCCTAAGCTCACTATGTAACCCAGGCAAGCCTTGAACTCAGCAATCCTCCTGCCTTGCCTCCCAAGAGCTGGGATTACAGGCATGAACCACCATGCCCAGCATTGTGGGGTGTGGTACTGATTGCTGGTGGGCATGAGCCACCATGTGCTATATTTTATCATTGTATGTGGTTACCGGATCAAACCAGGGACCTTGCACTTGCTAGGAAGGCGCCAGAACCACTGAGCTAAATCTCTGGCCCATTCTGTTTTATCTTTAATGGATCATTAAAAAGTGAGTTCTTACTAGTAAAAGTATCTTTAATTGTTTTTCTGCATGAAAAGTTTCAAATGAGGTAAAACTACACAGAGAATTTGGAAATTCAGAATCTTACAGCAAATGCTACTTACAGAAAAGGGGTAAGCTTACAGTGTGAGACTGAAGAAGTGGCCACCTGTGTGTGTCCTACATCAGCCCTGTGAAAGTTAGGCAAGGATGGAAGCACTGTTGAGTCCCTTTTCATCCTTTCTTTACAGTGGTCACCTGATTGCCACCAAAACACATATTGCAGGGTTGAGGGCCAAAGTTGAATAAATGGATGGAAGAATGAAAATGAACTCTGGAGAATATTTAAGCTTTGTAAAATTGTCTTGATGTTTGGAATTTTTCAAAGGAAAATACTGCCTTCTGGCCCCTGTTCCCCTTATTTCCTACTACTTATATTTTTTTCTAAAAAAAAAAAAAAAAAAAGTTGAGAACTCCTATCCTGGAAGGAGAGTCTGTAACTCATGGCTTTAGAAGCCATGAGTGAAATCATAGAACACAGGCAACTACCGAGGGACTGGTGGTTTGGATTAAATGACCAAAAAGGAAGACAAAAAACTCAGTTTAAACTTAACAGGAAGAGACCACGACAACAAGGAAGTGGGCAGGGAGTGATCTGGAGATGGAGTAATTGGATTTGAAAGTAACGGCAAATTGCCCAAGACCTCTTTGCACGTCCATGGCCTCAAGAATGCTGATCTGAGTACGGCAAGTATTGCCTTCATTTCTGAAATAAAATAATAGGAAAAGACTCTGCATCAAAGTATAAGTATTTTAAAATAAAATTTTAAAATAGTTTTATCAAATTGATAAAGTATATTAATACAACTTATTGCCTTAAAAAGTCAATCCTGCCCAAATTTCTAATTCCCAATACTACTTTTTAACTTTTTTAGCTGTTTCTTTGAGTAGTTATCTTTGTAACTCTAAATATTATGCTTATATTGTTCTAGGCTTACTCAATTTTAAATATAATTAAACTTCCCATCATTGGAAACTTGCCATCACTGGGAAGTCAGGTCTGTTAGCTACTTTCTGTCTCCTGTCCTCTAGCTTGAAGTATAGTGGGGGCACCACTAGCATTAAAGAGAGAATTTCTCTATTAGCCTGTCCTGTAAATAGGGTTTATTACATTTTCCATTTCTTTTGAGTCTGCTTTCCTTTTCTTTTAATCTACTTTTCAACCTAACAGTATCTTCCTCTTTAATATTTCTCAGTGGCCTCCAGACTTCATGGCATTCAGCCCTCCCTGAAATCTTTGCTTTCTCCAGGCTGGTCTTGTCTGTCTCTTTCATTTGGGGAAGCCTTCCTTTTTTATCCTTCATGGACTCTTACTTTATATACTCTATGGTCTTCTACATGATATAAGTACCACCTCAAGTAACTTTCAAAGAAAGACTGAATGTAAACTTTTTTTTTTTTTTTTTGAGACAGGGTCTCGCTTTGTAGTTTAGGCTGGCACTGAGCTCACTATGTAGCCCAGGCAAGCCTCGAACTCAGCAATCCTCCTGTCTCTGCCTCCCGAGTGCTCTGATTACAGGCGTGAGCCACCACGCTCGGCACTGCGGTATGCGGTATTGATGGCTGGTGGGCATGAGTCTCCACGCCCAGCATTGTATGTGGTTACCGGGGATTGAACTCAGGACCTTGCACTTGCGCGGCAGGTGCCGGAACCCCTGAGCTAAATCTCCGGCCTGAATGTAAACTTTTTGAATCCTTGCATGTCTGAAAGGTGCAACAGAACATAAAAACTTATTCCCCTGATTTAAAAGTAAATTTCACCCATTAATCACTTTTTCTGTTCCTTTCCTCTGTCCTCAGCTTCTTGTAAGTACTATTCTACTCTCTATTTTTATCATATTAGATCAACTTTTTAAAAACTCTATTTATGGGGCCGGAGGGTTAGCTCAGTGGTTCCGGCGCCTGCCTCGCAAGCGTAAGGACCTGAGTTCGATCCCCGGTTACCACATATAATGCTGGGTGTGGTGGCTCACGCCTGTAATCCCAGCACTCGGGAGGCAGAGACAAGAGGATTGCTGAGTTCACGGCGGCTTGCCTGGGCACCATAGTGAGCTCAGGGCCAGCCTGAACTACAAAGCAAGACCCTGTCTCCAAAAAGCAAAAAAAAAAAAAACCTCTATTTATGAAAGAGACCATGTGGTATTTCTATTTCTGTGTCTGGGTTATTTCAATTAATCTAACATCCTTTAGATTCACCTATGTTGTTGCAAATTGTAGGAGTTTATCTTTCGTGAATCCTGGCTAATGCTCCATTGTGTATATATGCTCCATTTTCTTTCTCCATTCATCCACCTATGGGCACTGATTCTATAGCTTGGCTATTGTAAACAATGCTACCATAAACATAGGCATTTGAATAATTCTTGTTTTCCTTTAGAAGTGGTCTTATTTTGAGTTAGCAAAATTTTCTCTTTAATTGTACTACCTGAAATTCCATAATTATTTATCCTCACTTATGTCTTTTTAAAAAATGTATTGTGTTGGACTTTTAGATGACATATTCGATCAAGACACATATGCCCTGCATTTCTGGAAAATTTTAATTATTTCTTTGATTTAGTTCTTGATCTATGTTTTCCCTTAACTCACTGAGTATATTCAAGACAATTTCTAAATAAAATACTTGCCTAGTAAACCGAATGCCTGGGCTTCTTTGTTCATTTGAATAAGTCATTGTTTTCTATTTATTTTTTGTATGTCTTGTGGGAATTTTTGTTGTTGTTATAAACTCAGCATGTGTCTATTATAATACAGCAACTCTGGGCATCATAAAACATCTCATTTTAATAGTTAAAGGAAGAAGGGTTGTCTTACTTAGTGCCTATAGCCTTCTTCCTCGGTCATGCGTGGGGTGCCCCAGCTCCCAGAATTGCCTGCGCACCCATACCAAGCCCACCTCCACCAGGTCTCTTCCTGAAGGCTGACTATGTTCAGCGTTCACTGCAGGCCCAGAGCTAAGCACATGTATATGGGAAGAGTTTGGATGCACAGCCTGGATGTCCACAGATGGAAGCCTGACCATCGGAATGCCTGGGTACATGATTACCTAGGTCCGAAGACAACACCTCTGAGTTGGTCACTGGGCTGGAATATTTAGATATACACCACGCAGTGCATTCTCTCTGACTTGCCCTGGACAGTGCGTGTGGTTCTGGTTCAGGAAGTCATGAGCCACCGAGGAATGCTCAGACTTCGTCTGGCCTCACAGGGACAGAAGCATCAAGGCATGTGAGTGACAAGATCAGAAGCTAATTTCCAAAGTGTCCACGTGATGTTTGGTCAAGCTGGGATGAAGCTGGTAGGGAACTGCTTTCAAGTAGCCCTTGTGTTCACCACCTTCAAGTAGCCCTCGTACTCACATGGGCTTTAGGGTGGACGGAGTTCTCGTTCTGACTCCCCTTATCAGTCAGGTGGACCCAGGAAAGTTAATTTTCTCTCCAACTCTCATTTCCCAGAGTTGTAAATAGAGCTAAGGGCCATGTTGCCGAGTAACTTGTGTTCAATAATCTGTAAATGTGAGCCCGCTCTCCCGCTGAGGGAAGGTGTTACTTAGCGGAAAGCCCTAGACGCAGCCCAGAGGGCTCATTCCAGAGTGGGCCCCTCCTGGTGGGAGAAAGGAGGTCCACTAAGGGAACGAAACCCTCCTCCGAACTGTACCTTGACCTGCCAGGGACAGTGTGCACCCTCGCAGAACCAGAGACCTGCAGGGAAGCACAGAAGCCACACAACTCCCTCTCCCCATGTGCACGGCTGCCGCTATGCTCCTGGGAGGCCCCTCGCAGTGCGCCCCAGCCTGGGTTTTTCTGGCCGGTGGGGCTGCTGTGTTTCAGCCTTGAAGTCCCTCTGCAGCGATGGTGCTTCAAGGCTTTTACAGGTCAGCAGCTTTCTGAAAATCTGGTATTATCGGGTGAGGGTTTCAAGACTTCCTCAAAATATGATGGGAATTACTGTCTGTGGATTTCCCCTAGGAACTGATGTGGGATATATTTTCCCTTATTAACTTAAAAAAAGAAAAAGAAAAGAAAGAGAAACTGTAGTATGTGGCGTGCTAGGAACAGGAGAAAAGTCCCAGCTTCTCTTTGTCCCACACTTCAATACAACCAGTATGGACTGGTGTGGACCATTCGTAGGCATTTTTTCATCCACAGGGGACCCCAAGAAAAATTCTGCTCAGGAACCCCTGTCAACCCTCTGTCTACACCCAGGTGGAAAGGTGTTCCTGTCATTCTACCTCTTCAGAGGCCGCATGGGGCAGTGGGTGAGAGTAAACAAACTTTCCCAGTAAGAGAAATAAAAATATTTATTGAGCACTTACCATGTGCCAGATACTGTAAGCTCATTTTTCTATGATTCAGTTAATTCTCATGCCACTCATGAAATTAACTGTTCAAGGCATCAGTTTCTTTATCTATGCAGTGTGCCAACCAAAAGGTCTAGGACCTTTGTTCTTTTGGTTATTAAATGAGTTACAGAAAAAGAAGCTAACACGTACATACAGTAAGCATTTAGCAAACAGTCTGATTTTCCTTGGGAGAATCCACTGGTTCAGCACCGGGTAGCCACTCCCCTCCTCCACAGCACAGCCCAGGAGCTGAGTGACGAGCATGTGGCAGGTCCCACACTGGGGACCTTGATCATGAAGTGGTGACGATGGAGAAAGTAGCTGCGCATATATAAATTCTTCCTCTTGTGACTGGCTTTTGCAGAATCCTCCCCTCTGCCTGGTTGGCTTGTGATCCCCTCAAATGAGTATTTGTTTAGTCTGTAGGTTCCACATCAGGCCCAGACGCTGGAGAGATGGTATCAAATAAAATGTGTCCCTCGCATCTAGTCCACAGGCACGAGGCTTATGTGCTCCTCCTAACACCTCTGAGAGGTAGCGATCACCGCCCCCACTTCATTCAGAAAGAGCCAAAGCTAAGAACATTATCCCAGAGCTGCTGGCTGAGAGGCCCAGATTCTGAGTCTGCCTCTCACCACACAGCTCACAGGTTCTACAGGCGTGGAGAGATCTTGGCTTGCTTCCCACTGACTGTCTGAGTTTATTTCCTGAAAAGGCCTAGTTTGTTTTGTTTTGCTTTGTTGTTGCTGTGTGTGTGTGTGTGTGTGTGTGTATTATCTTAATTACATGCACACTTCAAGCTTTAGTTTTATTACACAATGCCCATTTCCAAAGAGTGTGGTCATTGTCTTAGTCTCTCCTGGCTGCTGTAACAAGCTGTCATGACCTGAGTGGCTTATGAAAAGAAATTTGCTTCTCATAATTCTAGAGGCTGGAGGGGCAAGCTCAAGACACTGGTGGATTCAGTGTTTGGTGTGGGTCTTCTTTCTCATTCATAGACAGCACCCCTACTTTTTCTCTATGCCTTTCTGGGAGGAAGAGAGAGCTCTCTGGGGTCTCTTACAAGAGCACTAATCCCATTGATGAAGGCTTTGCCCCTATAAGTTAATCAGCTCTCCGAAACTCCACTTCCAATCGCTATTAGATGGCAAGTTAGGGTTTCAAAACATTAATTAGGGGAGGAGGGGACATATTCAAATGTACAGCATTGTAGCCTTGATCCCCAACACCTATGAACTTTTCAAATAAAAAATACATTCATTCCATCCCAAATGCCCCCAAAGCCTTATCTCATTCCAGCATGAATTCAAAAGTCTATTAACCCATCTGAGCATAAACTCTTAAGTCAAGTCTCATGTAAATATCTAAATCAGAGTCAGGTGAGACTTAAATGTATATTTCGTTCTAAGCCTGATTCTCCACTAGCTATAATCTGTGAAGGCAAATAAATCATGTGCTTCCAATATACAGAGGCAGGACAGGCACACACAGACAATCCTATTCTAGCAGCAAGAAACAGGAAAAGAGAAACAGTCAACTGTTCCCAAGTAAGTTTCAAAACTTAAGACTCAATAGTAATCTTTCGGGGCCTGAGACTCTGCCCTTCAGACCCGCTGGGGCACTGTCCTGGCTACTGAGCCTCTAGAAGTTCTCTCGTGAACACTCCTTTGTGGGAGCTCTGAGTGTAGGCCGGGAAATCCCACTGATGTGACTCTTTCAGTGCAGGGTCTTGGGAGCAGCCAACACCTCCAGGGCATCACTGGATATTTCTCTGGAGGGTTCTTTGTGGTGTCCCCAAGCAGCAGCAGATCTGTGCCTGGTCTTTGTGGCTCTCCAAGGCAACCTTTAGCATCTAAGTGGAAGCAGCCACACTCCTACAGCTCTGCTGGGCACCTTTTGCTGCGCTGATGCTCATCAGAGTGGCATGGGAACCTGGGGTGTCAGAGGAGCTCAGCAACAAAGTGTAGAGAACAGAACGCAAGACGTAACCCAAGATGAACCCATTCTTTACAGTATGGATAGACAGGGAAGTTTTCGAAATGTTAAGTTCTGTTTCTCTTCTGATTAACAGTTCTGTCTTGAAGTCATTTTGCTCTTCTCACATTTTTCTCTAAGTACTCATAAAATCAAGCCATCCCTTGAACACTTCACTTAAAATTTTTCAAGTGTTCAATTTTAAAACCAAGTATCCAATTTCATTGTTCACAAATTCTACCTCCCAGAAAATGCTAAGAAATACAATTTAGGCATGTTCTTTGTCACTCTGTAAAGGCATGGTCTTTTCTTCTTTGTCCACTAATGTGTCCCTAATTTCCACCTGAGACTCCCCCTTCACAAGGCTTTGGTGTTCATATCTTTACCAATAATCTGTGCATGATCTCTTAGATATTCTCCAATAAAACTCATGCATATTTACAGAGTTTCTCTTCTGAGCCTCCTCCAGGGTAATAGTAATGCTGACTTTTCCTAGCATTTACTTCCAAATTCTTCCAGCCTCCACCCACTGCCCTGTTTCAAAGCCACTTCAGAATTTTCAGGTATTCTGCACAGTGGTGTCCCCACTCTTTCTTTTTTTATTATGAAAGGTACATGGTGATGATTTAAAGTATAGTATAATAAATGCACAAACTAGTAACGTTGTTGCTTATTATCATTGTCAAGTGTCATGCATTGGATATAATTGCGCTGTATTTCCACATGATTGGCAGTACAGTGGATTTGCTTACACCAGTATCACCACACACATGAATAATGCATTGCACTGTGGCATTACAAAGCATGTCACTGTTTCATAGGAATTTTTCAGCTCTACTGTACACCTATAGGACCATTATTGTGTGCGTATATATATAAAATTTATTTTCATGAATAATGTCCTTAGGTGACTTATGACCATATAATATGTTACATGGTTATGAATTACAGAGATTTATTTCCTACTATTTTAAGGGCTCTAAAATCCAAAACCTAGGCACTAGCTACAGCTCCCGCTTTGAGCACCACACTACTTGGCTATGTAGTGTGTTCTCTTGGGACAAGGCTACACTTTCTCTGTGCTGACACCTTACTGAGGACACGTGAGGAACTTCGTAAATCTGTGTTACGGCTTGTGTCTAGATGTCCTCCCAAACCCTAATGCAGCCTTAAGTGGAGCTTTTGGAGGTGGCTGGATCTAGACTGTGTGACACTGAAATTAAGGATGTGGTGCTAGGATTAAGGGCATGCCACCGTGGGTATGAGTGCTACCCACCCAAAAGGGAAGTAGCCTGGTTGGAATATAAGGAACAGGGAAAAAAAAAAACCTACTAGTGTTGGTTGCTGCTGTTGCTTGCTGTGTTGCTGTCTCCTGCCTGCTTGCCATGGACCATTTCTCCATTGTGCTGTCATTCTGTCATGCCACCCTGCCTTGGACCCAGCCGACTATGAACTAAAAACCTCCACAACTATGAGCCAAAATAAACCTTTCCTCCTTCAACTTTGATGGTCAGATATTTTGTTTCAGTAATGAGAAAAAAGTACTAAGACAACCTGGGAAAGTGGTATATTTGGGGTGCAATGTAGAGCTTACTCAATGGATGGGAGCAGCAAAGAATGAAAGGAGAAAAGGTAAAAAATGAATTTTTTAAAAAGCCAGGCAGAAAAATAGAATGAGCAGGATGAAAATGGAGAAATGATAAAGAAAGAAAATCTACTCTTTCAGTTAGGATTTCCACAGTACTAGCCTTGGGGTTGGCACTTCATAGGTTTTCATATTGTCTTTGTTAATTAAATGAAAATGAAAAAACAGAGCCAGTGATTCAGCTCAAGTGGTACTGCTACTGCCTTGCAATCACAAGGGCCTGAGTTTGATTTCCAGTACTGCAAAACAAACAAACAAAAAAAGAAATTCTGAAAATGAAATGATAATGTTGAGTACAAACTCAGGTATTTCTTGCTGCATTCTACTACTACACAGTAGTTTCTCTTTATACCAGAGGATGCTCTCTAGATCTCCAGTGGGGCCCTGAAACTATAGTACCAAATAGTACTGAATAGTACCAAACCCTATAGATACTATACATTTCTTATGCATACATACCTAAGATAAAATTTAATTTGTAAATCAGAAATTAAAAATAATACCTAGTGATGAAATAGAACAATTTAAACAATACAGTCATCTGAGAAGAACTGGCTCTGGAGCACCCTATGGACACCAAAATTCTTGGAATTTTGTCTCCCTTGTATTTAATGGCATAGAATTTATATACAACCTATGTGTCCTCTCATATACTTTAAATGGCATCTAAATTACATGTAATACCCACATAACATGAATTATATGTGAATAATTGCTGTACTTTATTGTTTAGGGGATAATGACAAGAAACAGTGTTTACATGTTCAAAACAGTATTTACATGTTCAAAACAGATTCACTTAAAAAATATATTTCTCATCCATGCTTGAATCAGAAATGTAGAACCTACAGATATAAATGGTGTAATCTATACTAAAACAAAAGTTACATGAATGTGTGCTCTCTCCCATATCTTTTTGCATGTTCATCTTCTCACCTAAAGGAAGTACTTTATAGCTTTTCTTTGGCATATCTGAGGTGGCAAAAATCACTACTGTTGTGCTTTGGGGTTATTGTTAAGTGAAAGTTTACTTGCGCACAAGCATGGTATTCAATCTGATAACCAAGATGATTACTGGGCTACTAACAAGAGGGTAGTATATGCATTATGGATACATTGGACAAAAGAAAAATTCATGTCCTGGGTGGAAAAATGTAGGATACTGTGAGATATCATCATGCTACTCAAAAAGGCATTTATTTATTATTCATTTATTTATTTTAGCAATGCATGGCTGATTGAAACTGTAGAAAGTGAAATTACAGGTAAGGGGGTAATGTTATAGTTAGATTTCAGCACGTTTGTGAACACTTGATAAACAGAGCAAAGCTGTACTTGAGACAACTCCAGTTGTTGACTAGAATGAAAGGTCCTACATTTTCCTATACACCTTGCTGAAGCCAGCAACATAATTTGCAGGCCCAGCACAGCCTCTTTCTTTAGAATTATGGAGAATTTCAAGATGATGACAGCAGAAACTGAACCAAATGTGGCCCTTCTGAGTGCACGACCCCATGTGCTTGTCAGAGTCACCAGCCCCTGAAGCAGCCCTTCTCCTTCATTGTTATGTGCTCGTGGTGCTAACTTTTTTTTAACACAGGAAATGTATTGTCTTAGCTAATGTCATTTTAGCTCCCAGGAGATGAACATCACATTGCAGCCCACAGGGAAAGGGCAGTCCTCTGCCCTGCAAAGACCAGATGCCCACATTTACATTGCAGCTTCCACCGTCTTCATTCATCTTTCAGAGTTTCTAGAGTCTGTCATGTTGAAGTAAACTCCTGGCCCCAAAAACTCAGTGTCCTGTGCTTCCAACCTACAGGAATACTGGCAATGTGTGTGTGAGGGGTCTGCGCCCTGGGCCTTGGGGCTCCCTCTATCTGTGGACAGTATCCTGGAGAAGTCACCATCACTTGGCACTACCAGCTCCGTGTGCACAGGAACCTGCCGGGGGCTGCCTGCTGCCGAGCCCTGACTGCGCTCTGAGCATGTGCACAGGCCAGGGCCGTGCTGGCTGGCTGCGGGCACAACCTCTTGTTTCTTTCTTCATGTTATTTCACTTTTGCTGGTCAAGAGGGGGAGTGGGCAACCAAAACAGCAGAGAGAACCCGTTGCTCACATTCATGGTTGGCGCAGTGACAGTACTGCAGAATGTCAGCAAAGAGATGACCCCATGGCCATCCTCGGGGAGCACAGCAAGAGTTTGCTGGGAAACTGTCTACAGTGTCTTCTGTCACCTTCAGTTTCATCTGGGAGAAGAAAAAAAAGTTTGAGAACAGCTAGTAAACTTTACCAAGATAATGAAAGAAGGGATCATCCAGAGTACAACAGAGAGAATCATATATGGTAATTACTGGAATTTAAAACCCTGATAATGGCCTAGGGATGAGTAGATAGACAAATGAAATGAATTCCTGGAACAGATCTTGGAATACAAATAAGAATTTAATATAAAAAAGGAATGTTTCAATTTTTATTTTTAAAAAAGAATAATTAAGAAAACTTGCTGACCAACTGGTAAAAAATAAAGACCATCTAGCATACAATAAGGAAAATTGCAAATGGGTAAAAGATGTGATTTTTTTTTTTTAAAGTAGAAGCGATGAAAGAAACTGTAGGTGCACCTGTGAAACATCTCAAAGAGTAAGGTCTTCTACACCGGACTTTCAAAGTCACACCAGGAAATTAAAGAACAGATGTGGCCTCTCTCTTCCCACCGAAAACAAAACAAGCAAAACTTATATGGCGATTAAACACTCCTAATAGATGAGAAAACCAAATGACAAAACAAGAACCATTTTTTTCAGTCAATAGGACATAGAATTTATACCCTGAATCTGAAAGTCTAATATACAGACACTAATGGAAAGGGGAAAAGAACATGAAAGTGTGATTCATATACAAAAATGTAAATTAAAACAATGAGCTATCGCCTTCCACTTCTTAATCTGGCAAAGATATTTTATGTTAGTAGCAATCAACCGAACATGTATCAGTAGCAGAATATATGAATAAGGAAGGAATAATTTAATAGTTCAACAGTAAGAGATTTGCTGAAGAAGTTGTGATGCCTCCACAGTGAGCATATTACTGCATAATGCCAGCTTTATAGGGTATATATCTGCATACATGCACAGATTTATACATAAAATCAAGAAAATACTGCATGGTCTACAATGGAGTATGTAAACTGGGAAATTAGGAGTAGGGTTTTTCCCTTTTCATATTTATATTTACTAGAGAAATATTCTCTTGGAAATATCTTGGGTTTAAGAAGTGAAACAATTCTTATTTCACAGGAAAAGAAAATAAAGCAGATAGAGCATACTCTCGGCACATCTGGGACGTGCTTGTGCCCCTGGTCCTCCGACACACCTTCACACTTAGCACACCTGGAGCAAAGGAAGCGTCAAACGGTGGCAGGAGAAGGTGAATCAGTGGAGATTTGTGCTGGCCCCGGGTTCAGCACGAACACAGGATACGTGGCCAAAACTCTGATCCATTGCTTTTCAAACTTTCCTGTGAGACCTGGATCTCACACTCCAGGCCCCCCTCCCCTCAGAGGAGATCACAGCCTAAAGATCCTGGATCTGAATTCCGTCCCTCTTCCTTTTCCAGATCCACTTGTGTGCGTGAGCTCAGCCCGGACTGACTCACAGGGAAATTCCACAACCAGACCATGCTCTGTGAAGACGGACCTTCCTATCTGCCCCGAGCCCAGCCAGGGTCTGACCCCAGGGAGGCCCGCCATCTGTTAGGCTGCAGAAGGCCCAAGCTGACAGGCAGGAAAACCAGCGCGGATCTGCAAAAGCAAGTTACTGGCCTCAGGAAGGGCACCGACCATGCGCATGCGCACCCAAATCTGGGCGAAAGCTGGATCCCACCTCCCTTGCTGTACCCCTCCAGAGCACAGTGTCCCGGGAACTGCGTACTGTTTCTCCAGCTGGCTGGGTGAATGTTACCTCCCGGTCTGATGCCTCTGTGTGGAGGAAGCTGGCTAGGACACATTTGCTATGACCAACTTCGAAGGGCATCACTGGGACGCGACAGTGCGTAGCACTCTCATTTCCCTAGCTGGAGAGATCGGGAATGCTCTTCCTCCTGGAACACCTAGCAGCAGGCTGGGGCGAGAGGGACGCAGAGCTCCCTCTCCCTTCGTGAATTGCAGGAAATGTCTGGTAAATTCTTGTTAGGACCACCGACTTTATACACTTCCCTAAAAGCAGGCACTTGAGTGAACACAGTGCCTCCTGCAATGGCGGGTGTTCCTTCTGCACAAATTCACACTTGGGGCAGAGGTGGCGCTCACAAAGCTATAGCAAAGCAGTTCACCACCTTCTCTTCTGGCACCTGAACACTCCGTTTTCTTTTAAACTCTCTCCCTCCCTCCACCAACCTGCCTCGTGTTCTCTGTCACCCTTGAATGTGCAAGTACCCAGCCCACACCACTTGAACATGAATTAGGTCCTCTCGAGTGTGTGCGGGGAGCCGAATTAGAAATTGCTTTCTCAGACACCACAGGGAACAGAAGAATATTCCAGCTAATAACGTCTTTTCCATAAAGCCCTTGACCAAGTGACTCTGTTTTAATTGGGAGCCAAAAACTCTTCGAAATAAATATGCATCTCCGGAGAGGGATAAAGGACACACACAGCTTTATCTTGTAGGAATGCCATTGGGAAGTCAAGCTGAAAGCAGTCGGAAAGGCTGAGTGTGGGGTCAGCTCTGGTCTCAGCCTGACCGCTGAGAGGTGACCAAGTTTCAATGCTGACCCCAGCCCCAGAGCGTCGGCCACAAGGATTGTTCAGAGGGGTCAGTGATGCCTGCAAATGGCTCTCATCAGTTAGAGGAAAGAGCAGAAATACAAGCAGCAATTGAAGGCATGTTACTAGTCTGTGTTGAACAGGCATGCTTTCGCCAACAAACGCCCCCACAAAGAAATGGACATGGCTGGAAGGTGACCGTGAAAAACTGAGAAAGAAATGGCAAATGTTTTAAGTCTAAGCCCTGACACACAGGGGCCATGGCGGGGCTTCGTTCTGGCCTGTCTCTCGGTGGCCTCTGTGGCTACGGCTATCTGAAAAAGAAGGACGATAAAGTGTGTTTCCCAAGCTCCAGCCCTAGCTGGGCCTCTAATTTTACTTTCCTGAGTGTGCCCTGATGGATTTGAGAGGGAGGAGGTGGATCATAAATAAAACACGGCCCACAGCCGAGCCCTAATCAGCTGCAGCTGCTGCAGGATGAGGTCTGACAGGCAAATTGCGTCATGATGGAGCGCTCCGTGGACCCTGCCACATGCGCAGCCCGCTTGGGGGTGGGGAGGCTGTCTATTATTAGGGACAGGCCTGAGACGTGAGTCTGCAGAATTCATTGCTCCGGATGAAAACCACATGTACAGAGGACAAACCCTGGGGGATGTGGGAGAGACAGGGAGTCTGCATTAAGACTTCTCTCTGCTTGCAAGATGATTCACATGTTGAGAGGGCCTTGGGATACCTGCAGACAAGTAATTTTCTATATTTTTCATCTAGAGTCTAAAAACTGACATATCCTTTAAAAGTATGTGCTCAGGAAGTCACCAGAAAGTGCCATGGAGGATTGTTTGATTAGGAAGCTGAGTCACTCTGGGGACCTGGGGACTCTGTCTTTAATTAGGTTCAGGAGGGGGTGTCCTGGGCTGCTGGTGGGCTTGGCTTGAGGAAAACTCCACATTCCTGTTTCACATATTAAAGAGAGTTATAGATCCAGTGGCTTTTGATAAAAAATAATGCCTTCCAGAGATGACAATGAAGCCACAGTCTGGAAAGCAAGGTATGCTGATGGTTGCATTTCAATCCTGGCACTGGGTCTTGTGCAAAATTTATCTCGCAGTTGGCTAGAAATCAGCCTGACTGTTTGAGGATGTGTGGCACATATCTTGAAATCACATGGAAGCCCATCTGCAAGGGATCATTTGCGCTGTGTCTCCCAGCACCCTGCAGGGTAGGAGATATTGTTCCTTTGATCTCAAGTCAAGGAGTATTCATAGGAGCCCCTGGAGAGCTGGTCTTCCCCCTCCCTAACAGGGAGGACCTCGAACTGGGGCTCTAGCTGTGAGGGTGGGGAGTAAATCAAAGACCCCTTTGTTGGGTGGAAAGAAAGCATCTACTGCAACTCAGAATCCTGTGGCCTCCTAGAC
Organism: Thryonomys swinderianus; assembly: GCA_004025085.1. NCBI lineage: Eukaryota > Metazoa > Chordata > Mammalia > Rodentia > Thryonomyidae > Thryonomys > Thryonomys swinderianus. Next base: position 20,418 of record PVIC010003127.1, read on the forward strand.
AGATTTTTTTTTTTTCACAACATGTTCACTTGGCTATTTTATTGGTTTTTGTTTTTGTTTTGAAATGGTATCTCACTTTGTAGTTCAGGAGCTCACTATGTAGCCCAGGCAAGCCTCAAACTCAGCAATCCTCCAGCCTCTGCTTTCTGAGTACTGGGGTTACAGGTGTGAACCATCATGCCCAGCATTTTGGTATGTGGTGCTGATTGCTGGTGGGTGTGAGTCACCACGTCGGCTATACATAGTGAACTCAAGGCCAGCCTGAACTACAAAGTGAGACCCTGTCTCAAAACAAAAACAAAAACACCATATAAGAGCAAATTATCCTTCTCACAGCCCAAGTCAGAAGATGCTCCTAGATTTGTCCCCTAGGTGCCTGGGTGTGAACTTTTCTGTTTGTCACAGCATATTTTAAAGACACTGTGAAGACTCAGGCTGCTTGTGAGACAGAGAAGACTGGGGCTCAGAGAAGCCAAGCAGGCAGCCACACAGCATCCTCCATCATAGCCCACAGCCTTCACGCTGTATCTGTCTCCACAGCATGAGGCTGACTTTACCCCGAGAGCTGACTTTACCCTATTTACACATAGATCTTATTCAGCCCCTTAAGCTGTTGTCCAATCTTGCAGAATGCCAAAATATGCTCAAGTTGCCTCATTAGTAGGGCATAAAGAAGTAGGGACAAAGAATCACCTAACAGTTATCTTTCACTGCAGAGTAAACTACTCCAAAACTTAGTGGCCGGAAACATTGCTGAGTTATTTTGCCCAATTCTGTGGATCAATGTGGCAATTTTTCTGCTGACCCAGCATATGATTGGCTGAGATGTTTGTGGTTTCTGCTGTTCCCTTACCCAGAGCAGAGTCGTTTTACTGTGCAAGCAAACACCTGGCAGCGTTTCAACAGGTTCATCCAAGCAAATTTGAAGAGTATTCTAGAATCACTTATATCTTCATTTATTTAGCAAACACTTGTCAGAGAGTCGGGAAGGTCAGTACCGAGTCTGGGAAGATGTGCATGAGGCAATTGCAGACTGAAGGGAAAGGAAGCTAAGCACCCCGAGGGACAGAGGACCAAGGGAAGCAGTGGGAGGGGCCAAAGCTTGTCTTAGACTAGAAGATGTCCCCACTGACGTTTCTTAACAATAGGCCACCAGCCAAGGAAATGGGCCATTGTTGAAGATGAAGGAAAGAGAAAATTGACCAAGCATTAGTGGAGCTGATGTTCAGAGCCAGAGCAGGAGTGTGTGCATGCATGCATGTGCGTGGTGGGAGGGGCTGTGGTGCAGGGCTGTGCTACTTTGCAAAACTGGACCCAGAGGAACTAGAGCCTCAGTTTTACTTGCATAATACGAATTTAAGGAGGCTTCCAAGTGAAGCAGAGTGATTCCATGACAACTGCAAGGCTCAGCCTCTTCCTGGCTGGATACTTGACCATCCTGAGGCCCAGCTTCTGTTCCTCAGATTTCCCTCACCCTTAGGCGTGACCTTCATTCTCAAGGTTCCCTTATCTTTAGCTAGGCCTATATCCTGAATATTCATCTCAAATGCCTAGGGCTGCCCACTCTTGCAGCTCCATTCTAGAATCAAAAACAAAAATAAATTAAAAAGGAGCAAGGGGAAGATATGGAAGTCTTTCACCTGATGTCTGTGCTTGTCACTGGCTGGAGCTGGCCACCTGTCTATAATGGAAAGTGGAAAGTCTCATTTGATAATTTGCAATACTAATGCCCAGAGTAAAATCACACCTCAAAAAAGGAAAACATAAAGCATTCTGGGTAAGCAACCAGCCATTCCTGGCCAGGAGGCTTGGAAGGAGACCGAGGGGAATGAGCATGGGGGGATGTTTTGAGCAAACTCCCCTCCATTTTTTGTTTTGTTTTGTTTTGTCTTTGTCTGGAGACCCACCCAAGGTGAATGCACACTGTCTCCACGTGGAGATACAGATGCACGAGTTGCCCTTGAAGGCCTCTGTCACGAGATCGCCTTTCTTCTAGGACAGAAACCTGGGCCATGGTAAAGTACCATATTTTTGAGTTGTCCTTGTATAAGGCATCATTAGTTCTTAGCATTTTTTACCCAAGGCTTGTGCAGTGGTCCCAGGGCCTCATTCCCCAGAGAACAGGCCCATGGCTGTGTGTCCAGAGCTCCTCGGGACACCAAGAATGGAAAAGCCCCATTTCATGCCTGTGTTTTTGCTACATGCTCTGGTTAACTAAAATGACACAAGATTATTTTGCAAGGCCCATAAAATGCATCCTTCCTCTCTTCACCCATAACACAGAAGCAAGCAAAGAAATTAGGGTCAATTTATCTTCATTTGGTTCATTGTCTTTTGAAGCTCTTCCTAAGCCATCAGCTCCTATAAAGTATTGTGAAAGTTTGCTGTGCTTGAGTTTTGACATTGTTTGGGGGATGGAAAACAAAACCCCAAAATGTGCTGACCATGCTAACAAAGAAAAATAAATGTGATAGATGAGGGGAAACTTCACTTGGGTTCTTTTCCTGGCAGTTCGTTCAAGTTCGTGATGGTTGTTGACTTTAGTCATGTACAATGATGGAGGTGACGAAACTGGCTGGCTCATATTTCAACTTTATCTGTGTAAATCTTGTCTTTTGAAACTGGAGCAAGTTAGACAAAAGCCTCATGCTGTGGGACTGGGTGGCAGTGAGTTTTGAGCCATTAAGGCTGGAAATCTGTGGGTCAGCAGGCTGGTTTGGGCCAGTGAGCTCCAGCTCCGCGGTCTCAGCACAGCTGGGTGTCTTGTGGCCGTGTCTGAAGCGGCCTATCTCCATAGGACAGAATGAGCTAGAACTTTCTCAGAGGCCAGCATTATGATTACAACTCCCCAGGGGCAGACACATTGAGGCAAGACTGGCTGCCTCTCTCCCTGCTTTACCAAGAAGAATAAATAACTCTTTGTCCAAGGCTGATGTTTATCTCTTGGGTTGTGGAGACATGAAAAGACCAACAGCAGCAACAACAGCTTCCTACTCTGTTGAGAAATTTAAAGCTTAAAGCAATGAACTGGCACTGTGAGGGGCAGGTGTGCCGGGCTGAGCACCTCCTGGGAAGTGTGGCTGGGATTTGAATTCTGAGACGGGACTGCTCCAAAATATAGTGTGCTCAGAGAAAACTGGCAATGCACCACAGCAAAGGCAGAAAAGGACAGGCTTAGGACTCCCTGATTCTAAGAGGAGGGGACAGGCCAGGCCACGCAAGGTGGCACATGAAGCACCAGTGTGGGTCAGAAGGCAGAGGCGGCATGAGGAAAATAAGGGCAGCAGCCTATAGGGTCTGCAGGAAAGGACAGGTGAGGTGGTACAAGCAGGCTGGGAAGTGGTCAGCAGAGTCCTGATCTCACCAGGCTCTAGGGAGCAGGGGTTCCAACTGGGCATGTGGTGGCCAGGCCTGTAACAAAAAGGACCGTGGATAGTGGTCCAAAGTACCAGCGTCCAGGCAGGCAGGTGATGGGCCCTGAGCCCTGGTCTGGTTTGTTTGAAAAGGGCATACTCTCAGAAGGAGACTTGTTTTCTGTCTACAAATTTGCCAGGCCTGAGAACAACTTCTCCTCTGAGGGCAAGCCCTAGGTGTCAAAGCATCAAGATGTAGACAATAAAAGACATTTAATATAGCCTGCCAGGGGCTGATGAGGCAGGAAAGCTGCCTGATGGGGCTGCCTGTTGGTGCAGAGAGAGAGTATGGATGGAGCCTGCAGGTCCCGCTAAAGACCAATATCCAGCTGCTCCTCCTTCAGTGCAGGCCCCACAGGTTCAGTAAGGACAGTTCCCCATGGGCAGTGGAGGTGTGTTTCCTAGTATGTGGAGCCATTCTGTTGAGTCACATCCATAAATCCTGGATAAGCTTGTCTGGCCAACCACACTGTCCAGCAGCAGCAACAGCAAACAAATGCCTCCCCCAAACTATCCCAGCTCCTTTTTCACAGAATACCACCCTGGTGGTATTCAGGTGAGGGGTGCAGGCTTCATTCTGCCTCAGTCCCCACAGGCTGGGCATCCCCTCAGGGCTCCATCCCTGGCCCATCTTCCCTATTTCCTGGGCCAGTGTCCCCCTCCTAGCTCTCTGCTTCATGGGTTCCCAGAAGGCTGGCTCTGAGTGTTTCCCCCAAAGCCTGACCTGCTTCTCATGGCTTTCCCAAAAGTGAGACAAAGTGAAAAAGCCATGAAGCACCCTTTCACATCCAACTATTCCTCTCATGAAAAAGAACATTCCAAAATTGAACTCTAAGAAAAGTTAGGATATCCAACTGTTACGTTTAAAATAGCTAAGTAAGGGCCAGAGACTTAGCTCAGTGGTTCTGGTGCCTGCCTAGCAAGTGCAAGGTCCCTGGTTCGATCCCTCGTAGGCATACCACAATGCCAGGTGTGGTAGCTCATGCCTGTAATCCCAGCTCTCGGGAGGCAGAGGCAGGAGGATTGCTCAGTTCAAGGCTTGCCTGGGCTACATAGCAAGCATCTGAACTACAAAGCGAGACCCTGTCTCAAAACAAACAAAAAACAAAACAAAACAATAAAATAGCCAAGTGAACATGTGAAAAAAAATCATCATCAAGGTATAAGTAGGGAGGAAAGTTAAGTGTGATTCTATTTGATAGATGTCACCCAGCACCGCCTACTGACACCAGGGAGACTAGAAACAGATGAATGTCAGTGGTCTCAAAGATTTTCCTAAGAAATTCAATCCATTATCATCCGCTCTCCAACCTTCAGTGTTCCTCTACTGGGTTCCAAAACCTCACACACACCCACTAAAGTGAACTTCACACGGAAACTCTTTTATATAAGAACTAGAAACAAAGTGAATTTCTCATAAATAAATAAAAGGATAAAATAAAAAGAGAGATGGTAGGAAACAAAAAACAGACTTCTTAAGGATGTGGAAGGGGATCAGGGGAGGGGAAGGAAGGGAGTAAAAAGATAAAAAATGATCAAGAGACTTTATACAGACACACACACACACATATATACCAATTCCCCTGAATGAATGTAATCATTATGTATTCAAATATACAATACTAATAATCAAATAGGCAGTTTTCAGTGGAATCGAATAAAGGGCATAGAAATGTAGCCCCCTGCCAAAAAGAAACAAATGTTCCAAAGATTACATCATTTAAAGACTCTTCCAGCAATTCCTCATTTACTGGATCTGATGAGTCCCTGCCAAGATCCCCTGCCGTAGAATACAGTCCTCAAACTCAAGAAACAACTCAAGAAGGTCTGTTACCCATTGTTCCCTATAGCAATAAGAAATCTGTCAACACATATGGGTTCTTGCTGGTCTTTCACTGATAGATGCTACCACGGATTATAAATGTTATATGTGTGTACATGGAAAATATGAAATCTAATTAAAGTAAAATTATAATCATATTTCACAAGCAATCCCAGTAACTTTCAGTTTTTCTTACATTGATCTGATTCAGCTGAATACACTTTCTAATTTTCTTTTTAATTAGGAAACATATTAAACCCAACCAAAATGAAAATAATATACTAGATACTGTACAACTACCTCTAACTTATGATATGTAAGAGCATTTTGTTGCTATTGTTCCAGACCCTAGGGAAAAAAGGACAAATAAGATATTAGAAATAAAAACTAGAAACCTGTCATCGTTTGCCAGTCCTTTTCTTGCTGGCAAGGTAAACCTAGGGTTAAATTAGGACTATACATGATTCCAAACAAATATCATAATGCAAGCATCTAAAAATAAATGTAATAAAAATAAGCTTTGGTGCCAGAGATTTAGCTCAGTGGTTCCGGCACTTGCCCACTGAGTGCAACATCCCTGGTTTGATCTCCGGTAACCACATACAATGACGGAGGTGGTGACTCATGCCCACCAGTAATCAGTACCACATACCACAGTGCTGGGCATGGAAGATCATGCCTGTAATACCAGCACTCGGGAGGCAGAGGCAGAAGGATTGCAGAGTTTGAGGCTTGCCTGGGCTACATAGTGTGGTCAGGGCCAGCCTAAACTACAAAGTGAGACCCTATCTCAAAAAAAAAAAAAAGCTTTGGGTACTTTTAAAATCACATACCATTGATATTATGCATCATGCATTATTTTAATCATATTTTTCCTTGAATCATATTTTTACTATTGATTCATATTGATATAAGCTGATGTAGTTCATTCTTTGTGTGAATAAACCATTCATAGTCATGTACTACTTCATAGCATGGTTGTGATGGACCACAAATAGGACAGTGGTCCATAAGCTAGTGTGACCTACCAACATCTTAGCCAACTCTACCATAATTTTCTGTAATGTCTGCACAATGGCTAACTACTACGTGATGATATGTCTCTCAGAATATATACTACACATATATATATATATATTTTTTTGTACTAGGTATTGAACTCAAGACCTTGCTCTTGTGAGGCAGGTACCAGAACCACTGAGCTAAATTCTCAGCTCTGAACATATACCATCTTTAAGCCACGCATGTCTGTATTTGTTCATTCCTGTACTGAAATATAGTTTGTTCCCAAAACTTTTACTGTTGTAAACAGTACTGAAGAACCATTTTCCCTGTGTTGCCCAGCACTCCCCAAGAGGTAGGATTCTGGGTCCCAGATTGTATTAGTCAGCTTTCCATTGCTGGAACAAAATACCTGACATGTACAATTTAAAAGAAGAGAGTTTTATTTTGGTTCAGTTTCAGAAGTTTCAGTTTGTAGTCAGCTGGTTCTAAGGAAGGAGTAACATGGCAGGAGGGCATGCTGCAGTCAAGCTATTCAACATGGAATTTTCATACAGAAAGCAAAGGAGGAGCCCAAGAAGAGTGGCCAGGGACCAAATATAGTCCCTTAGATCATGCCCCTGTATCCACTTCCCCCAACTATCCCCCATTTCCTAATAACCTGTTTAGCTATGAATTCATCAGTGAGTTGACCCCTTGATGAAGTTAATGCTCACACTGGGCAGTTAAGTCAGTTTGAGTATCAAGGTTAACCACTACACAGAGTATGTGTGTCTTCACATATAAATCCTGTTGGGAAATTGCTCCCCTAAGTGGTGTGGAAGCTTTCCCTGCTATCTGGGCTATTTTCAATGAAGCCATAACCACACCACGCCAGCTCACTTACCCCTGGGACATGGTTTACACAGCAGGTGCCTGATTTCTTTTTTCTTTTTTTTGAAACAGGGTCTTGCTTTGTAGTTCAGGCTGGTCCTGAACTCACTTGGTAGCCTAGTCTAGCCTCGAACTCACAGTAATCCTCCTGCCTCTGCCACCTGAGTGCTGGGATTACAGGTGTGAGCCATCACACCTGGCAAGCTGCTCGATTTCTTGCCCCAGGTGTGGCCAAGCGGGCAGCATTCCAGCAGAGCTGTCCGTGTTCCAGGGACATTCCTAGAGAGGCTGCCTTCCCTGCTTCTGCCAGAACTCTCTTATCTGTAAGAAATCTCTCTCTGCTTCAGATACTTAGATTGACTTCTGGTTCCTACCCCGACCACTGACTGCCACACTCCCAATGTCAAGGGATTTCTATTTTTCCTTGGTATCAATGGACTGCTTTTTGCCAATCAGATAAGTGAAAAAATAGCACTTAAGGACTATTTTGACTTTCATTATGCTGGTCATCTTTTCATTTTTATCAGTCATTTGAGCTTATCTGTTGACATTCTCTGCTTATCATATCAGGCTAATTAACTGTACACGGTACAACACAGAACTCCAAATTTTAGCTGCTTAAATAGAAAAGATCAGTATTTGTTTGCTGCTTTTCTAACGTGAATCAACTCCTGTACAGTCTCTGTCTGAGTTGGTTTTTTTCCATTGAATGATTCAGCCATCATAGGGATTTTGCCTTCAGCCATGGAGGCAGAAGAAAAAGATAAAACATAAAAATGATAAGACACATTTCAAGAGCTAAAAGTGGAGGAAGAATGGGCTGCTCCAGTCCTCCAGCCCAGAAGTCAGTCATGTAATGAACCTAACTTCAAGAGTCTAGTAATCTCTGTGACTCCTCCTCTACTGGTCATGTAATATCAGGTCCTTCCCACCCCATCACCATGCAAGGAGCATATTCATATCCCCTAAAGATAACTATGAGATGTCATTGACTCTCTGCATTCAGCTCAAAGTCTTTAATGTCTAGGGCATACATGGCCTTCTCCATCAGGACCAGTTGGGAAACTGTACTGTAGACTAAAAAATTAAGGTGTCTGCTCCTTCTCATGGATCGTATGAACAACAGCAGAGCAGGGCTGTACGTGTGCAGTATAAACCAGGGGAGGAGTACGGAGAGCTTGCTGTTACCAGTTCAAAGTTCTAATGAGTTCCACTAGACACAATAGGTTCCATTATTCTCAGTGACCTGTGGATCCAACAAGTGGGAGACTGGTCTGTGTCCATTTGATTGGCCATGTATGAAATTTGGATAGAAGGGAGCCCGTATGCTCCTCTTTGGTAATATACAGACTTTGAAGCCTCTTTCTTGTTCTTGGGGCTGTTCTGGTTATCTGTGGTGGTGCAAAACCACTTCCTAAAATTAATGGTTTAAAAAACAAAACTCTTTCCTTTAGCACACACATCTGCAATTTGGACAAATTTCACTGGTGTTCCCTAGGTCTGAAAGATTTCCTTCCCAGAGGTCTCATTCATATGGCTGGCAAGTCAGGAATGGCTTCAATTTGGAGTTCATCCAGAACTAAAGACCCGGAGAGGTAGTTCTGTGCATATGGGTCTCTCCAAACTTCTTGACATGGTGATGGGGTTCCTGGAGAAACAACCCCATGAAAAAAAGTAGAAGCTTTATGAGCTAGCCATGGGAATGACCAGTTCATCACAGTCATAAGTATGCCCAGAGCCAAGCAAGGACGACATTCTGTGGCTAGTCCTTTGAAGGGAAGTATGTTAGTCACACTATGTAAGAATATAAAGCATGAAAGCCACTGATGTAGACACATTGGAATATGCAATTGGCCTCAAAGGCCCAAGCACAGTCTTTGAATCTCAGCCAGTCAACATTTTTGTTATTGTGGCTATTCCTGTCCATGCATCTTCAGAGCATGATTTTCTCAAAAACCTAACAGGTTTCTGAATTATTATCAGTAACCATAACTGTGGTTTGTGAGTGGAACTGGAGATTTCCCTGAGTAAAATCAAGCCTTCTTCATCGCTGTTTCTTTACCTTCATTCCTCATCTTAGTTCTCTGGGTGTTCTTGGGCCTGTGGAGAGGATATACCCTCATTATGATCTTTCTTTTTATTCACTGGAGAAGTTTTATTGGACTGTTTTTCAAGAAATTCTTTTCAAGTCCCACTCTTGTTACCTGTGACCTAGAAGCAGTTGGCTTTTCCAGTTGTGTAATAACGAGTTTTTGGAGTTTCTCATTTCCCTTTTTTTGTCTCCTTATAAATGGCCCAATTTTTTCTTGGGTTTATCTCATTCTTGGAACATGTTTCCAAATTTAGTCCTCCACTTTAATTGTTCTAATTCATTTCTATTCCTCAAGCTGTCAGGGCCATTAGGCATGTGATATGCCTCCCAATTATCATAGGAAATCATTTTATCAAATATTTACCAGTTTTTAACATTTATTTCCCTGCTTCTAGGTTTAAGATTCAGTTTCTTTGACACTTGCCACAAGATCTGTCTCTGCCATCCACAGTGCAGGCCAAAGTAATACATGACTGACACTTTATTGTCATTGAGAAAGACCATCTGACAACACGCAAAAATGCTGATACAACTGGAGATAAATAAATAAGTAAATAGTAGTACCTGAATACCAGTAGCCTAATACTAACAGTTCTTAAGTGGAAGAAATGAACCAAAATATCAATATCATATATAGCTAGTAGATTTTGTTTTTTCTCACTTTTCAATATTATTAAAATGTTCTATAAATATCTTAAAAATGAAAGAAATGTATTTTACATTTTTGAAAGAAAGAAGATAAAGATCTGAGATTTTCAGTCCTCCCTAGCAAATTCCTGAGAGTAAGCAGTGCTTTGCACATGAGTAAGAGAGTTCTGTATTATTGTGACCCTTAATTTAAATCTGAGTAACTTTCACTTCCATTTGTTGGATATTTCCACTCTAATTAACCCAAGAGAATAGATTATGCTAATAGCTAATTAAATTTCTTGACCCATTCATATAGAAAGCTCAGTAACTCATTATCAGGATACTATTCATTCTAGAATTTCTCTACTTCCTTTTAAGTGATCTATTTTTAAATAGATCAAACTTACAGAAAAGTTGTCATTATGATATTTTTAAAATTCCTGTCATATATAGTAGTTCAAATTTTGCCACATTTTCTCTATCACCTCTTTATCCATTTCTAGTCATAAATCACTAGTCTTTTGGGACTGCTTGTGCAAGCTGCAAGTGCCCCTAAATGGTCAGGGTCTTCCCCAAAGACCTTCTTTTATGCAAAGAGTACACAAGAAATCAACGCTGACACAACGTTACACTCAACTTGTAAGCACCATCCAGATTTTTCCAACTTTCTCAAAACCATCTCTATTTCCTGTCAGGCCCATGCACCCTGCAGGACCGCCCTTGGCATGTAGTCTCTTCAAGGTCCTTCGTTCCAGAGCAGTCCTCACCCTTACTATCTCTCATATCTCTGAGGTTTTACAGAGACTGATGCGTGTTGTTTCTGTATGACAGGTGTAGACCATGCCTCTTTGCTGGGAGCAATTGCATCCAGGCCACACACTGCTCTTGCCAACTCGGGTTGAAGGTCACGTTGGTTATCTCGGTCTATGAGCCCTCTCCACTGAAAGTCAACATTTCCTCCTGCTCAGCTGATTAGTACCATATGGACAGTGGTCTGAAATGCTCATTTTCCCGTTCTCTCTACCAGCCATACCATCCAGTAATTATTCTGACCTGAATCAACACCCTTATAGTAAAAAGAATAATATATCAATTATGTACCATCCTTCATGCTTGTCTTAGTTACTTTTCTCTTGTTCCTGACACAAAATAACTGATACCCAAAGTTAAAGGAGGAAAGGTTTACTTGGCTTACAGTTCACAGAGGTTTCAATCCATAATCAGGTGGCCCCAAGGGTGCTCTTTGACAGAGGAAAAATAGTTTATGGTGGTCAGAAAGGAGCAAAAGCAGTAAGAGAACCTTGAAAGACTTTCTGCCCCTTTCATTTTATTTATATTACTTAGGGTGGGTAGCTCTCACACCCTTAATCCAAGTGCTCCTGGGCCTATCCTCCACCATAAATCAATCTCACACTCTAGATTCAGCCACCTCTGAAAAAGCACGAGGCTTTGGATGAACATCTAAACACAAGCCAAATAATCACGGTAATAAAAAAAAAAGTATTATGCTATTGGTACCTGTACTTACTATACTACTTTTTGACGTTAGAGCGCACAGCTTCTACCCGTAAAGAAAAAGTACACTGAGAAACTGTGGAATGTGTTCTGCCTGCAGTAGCCCCACAGCCTTCCTATACAGTGTATCTCATTTGTGTCACTTCTTTCATGGTTGGTTTGATATCTAGTTTATGGCTCTAAGAGCAACAGGCTAGACCATTTATCTTAGTTGTGTATTATGCCATACCATCCCAGCTTGTGCAAATGTTCTTTATTGTGTTGGTGCAGTGACAAAATTATCTACTGACACGCTTCTTAGAATGTGTCCACAATGCTAAGTGGCACTTGCCTCATGTTATTAAGACTATAGCAAGTCCTGATGTGCATATATTGACTGATTACATATAAATTCTTTTTTTGATTTGCAAATCAGTGTTTACTAAATCTGGGTGGAGTCTCCACTGTGGACCCCCCCCCATTAAAGAATTCACCTGAAATCAGACTTCATGCCCCTACCTTAAATATATGCTCTCTTTGGATCCGAGCTCTGTCTTTCAGCTGGGAGAGGAAAACTAGGAATTCACCATAAATGGTATGCTTTTAAAAGCACTGCACCTTACCTCTTCAGATCAGGCTGAGACCAAATGTTTTTCTGTCTGCTAAGGAGAGTTCCGTGTTTCTACAATGGCATAGCCAGTGTCACACAGACTGAAAAGACAATAGCATACAAGGCTTTTCTGGGCTTTCTAAAGGTATGTTTGGCTCACTGGAAAGAGGACTAATCAAAAGGTTAAAAGAGAACAAGAAAGCACACCCAGATGTAGGTCTAGCTATGCAAATTCACTTCAATGCCAACAGACTTGAGGGCTCCTGAGAGCCTGGAAGGCTGCTTGAGGGCACTGGAGAAGACCTCAGAGCAGAGACGGGCAGCCCCCTCCCATACCCCCAATTCTGGCAGAATGGAGGCTTGTATTAAACTACAAAGTTTCATCAAAAGGTCGAGAAACCAAGACAGAAGTTTTAAATTCCATGAAAATATCTGGGGTAAACATGTGGCGAACTCTCCCAGTATTCCCTCAGCTTCCTCTTTGCCCACCTTCCCTGCCAAGTCTGTCCCCACTGCACGGGGCCCACCAGCCTCAGGGACAGCAGTGAGTCCTGAGGGAGATGGCCACAATGCCGGGGAACCCTCACTCCAGGGCAGGTGGGCACAGCCAGCTCTCCACACTGCTCTCCCAGCCTGAGTGGCAGCAGTCTTGATGATGGCCGTCCAGGGTATGCAGAAGCCAGAGGGCTTATGTTCCTAATTTCAATTGTTGCAGTATATTCTTTCTCTCATCTTAAGAAAGACCCAGAAGTGAGGAGAAAGAAACTTAACAGTAGTTATACTTTTAGTATTATTTACTGATTTAATTTCCAAACATATTTGTTTCATTATGTTTTCCCCCAGGGATAGCACATCTTGGTTAGGGTTTAAGCTTACCATAGGAGGAGGTGATGCTGTTGGTGCTAAGAGGATCCAGGGCACACGGCCACTCGCACGCGGGAGGGCGAAGATGATGAACCGCATAGCACTTTCTCCTCTCCAAATTTTCAATTCTCCTAGAGAATTATTGTCATGAAATATACACACATATGCTATTTCTCTTCACCCTCAGCTCTGCGCTATCTCAAGTAGCATGCAAACTGCACACAGCTGTCTTATTACAAAGTCACATTCTGGTATTAGTAGAAATAACCACACAGTAGTAAACAGCGTTCTGAATGCAGACCCCCTAATGAACACTGGGAACCTCCACCGGCCAAGCTCAGTGTGCAAAACCGGTTTTCTGTACCCATCCCCAAGGCATGGAGGTATTTGGAGTGTGTGTGAATTACACCTTATCATTTTTCTTGTCTAATCAAAACTCTACTTGTCTGTTTGTATAGTAATGTGTGCGCGCGCGCACACACACACACACACACACACACACACACACACACGAGCTTTCTATACTTCCCAGCACTAGCTACCAAGGCTCGGCGGGGCTGTTTGTTCCCTGGGGCTCTCACAACCTGTGGATGGGTTTGCAGCTGGCACCAGCTCTGTGCTCCCTTGTTCTTCTGTTGCTGGTTCCACGTGAGCCTCGAGACCTGAAAGAGGGGAGGTGTCATTCACGGCGCTGAGAAGGCCGTCATTTCCTCTTTTCCCCCTAGGGTAGCCAGCTGCCAGGCCCCGGAGCCTCGGAGGGTCTGTGTCTCCTTAATCCTGCAACTGGTAGCTACTTTCATGGCTGCTGGAGGGGGAAGTGATGGCCTTGATTCGCGCACCCATTTCTCTGAGGAGCCTCAGCAGTATTTCCCGAGGCTGGCAGAAACCCAGTTGTCCCTCTTTGCGCCTCTTCTCCCCTCTTCTTCCATCACAGACCCTGTTCTTAAGGGCTTGACAGTACATTTCCTTATTACTAAGGACAGCATTTCCCAGCCTTCTTTGCAGGCAACAGCTCCCATATGCTTGCATGGCCAACGATACATGTGCATTGCGATCAAAATATGTAATGAACGTTTAAATTTAAAATTTTATTACAAAAAAAGACACCTGCCATTGACCTCCCTCAAAATATTCTGTCACTTCAAACACACTTACCCCATCATTCTTATCCCAGTCGGAAGCCATTTTGGAAGTCCTCTTTGGTTAATCTCTTTATTAGGAATGATCACAAATGTGGTGAACGCTGCTGCCGAAGGCCACTCAATGGAAAGGAAGCACCGCAAAAACATTCCAGCGTGCCAGGCATGGTGGCTCATGCCGGTCATCCCAGCACTCGGGAGGCAGAGATAGGACGAGTGCTGAGTTTGTGGCAGCTTGCCTGGGCTACATAGTGAGCTCGGGGCCAGCCTGAACTACAAAGCGAGACCCTGTCTCAAAAAAAAAAAAAAATCCCAGCGTGCTTTCATCCACTTATTCAGTGCATCTAGCACTGTGAGACCTCTGGCGCTCCCGTAAAGCAAATATAATCAGAAAAGGTAAATGTTTTGAATTGATACAGATCATTCACAGAGCACAACTGACACACCCATGAAAGAGGACTTCCAGAGCTGCTTCTGAAAGCTGGAGGCATAATGGACAGAGAGAGCTCTTTAAGGGGACTTTCCTGCTCTCGGGGAGGATAGATGTGAAAGAAGTGTGGCCGTTCCTGTTGGTCAGCCACCCCTCCTCCTGCATTTCCTTCTTTTGTGAGAACTATCACACACATCAAAGCTCCTGTTTGGGAGATTTAAAAAGGGATGAGGGAAAAGTAAGGCGGGGAAATAGGACGGTAAAGCTCACTTGTTGGCTCCTATTCATTAGCCATCAACTGACAGGAAGGCTCCCCAACTTCTAGTTATTTCTTTGTTGTTGAAGGCTGGTCCCAGACGTCGTTTGGAATTTCCACCATTCACACCATTGTTGTGTGAGAGAGCAGAAGGGTGTGCTTGTATTCATCCTTCTGTTCTCTGAGTCCAATTTAGAAGACAGAAAAGCCCAAAAGGCCTAGGTGGCCATCTCTAATGAGGCACCCTGGGCACCTCCTCCCCACAGACAACCCGTGGTTGGGAACTCAGACCACCACACAGAAGCATCATTGTTTGCAGCCAGTGGCCGTTAGGATCTCCTAACTAGGTGTCCGCTTGTGACCACACAGCTCACCTCCTCCTCCCCCAGATCACGCCAAATCCAGACGCAGCCATGGCCCCTCCTGCAGTGATGAGTCAGCCCACCAATAGCAGCAAGTGTGGGACGCTTCACCAGTCATCGTGATGGAAAGGAGAAAAGAGGGCATATCTTGCACACAACACAGCAAAGGAGGCTTCCCACACAGTGGCAGCTCTGGGCTTCTCCGCTCTTCCATGTGCATTGCCCTCTTCTGCATATTCTATAAAATCTCTATCGTCCTGAGCTGCCCTGATCTCGCTGGTTGTGACTTCCATGGTCAGACAGAAAATACAGTTTAAGCTGTTCTCTTAGTGAGCACCACCCGTGGGGATGCCTGGCTTCCCAGGAGTACACAGCCAACACCCCAAAAGCACACGAGGTGGACGAAGAGCCCCTGCCAACAGATATGACTTTGTCTCCTTGTTAGTCACACCGAGGCAGTGGTCACAATACTGCTATACTCGCTCCATTTGCTGCATTTTTTCCCACATGTCTAACTAGGCCAGAAGCCTCTGAATGACTGTCTTAGTTCATTCCTCGTTTGTTTGCTTCTCAGCCATTCCCTATCTCGAGTCCCATTCATGCCGTTTCTGGCTGTCCTCATTTCTTCTCTTTCTTGGGACACAGTCAAGATAAGGTCCCACTGTGGCTTGTCTAGCGATTTTGTCCTTGGACCAAGCCAACAGCAGCACAGAGGTTCTAGGTCATCACTCAACAGCTAAGGCGATCTCATTAGCCCTCAGTCCTTGGCATCAGGGAGGTGCTAGTGGAGCTGAGCGTTTACACAGAACAGAAGGCTAACATGAAGGGAACCCCTGTCCCTTGAGAGAAGGATCCACCCAAAGACACAACATCTGACTGTTAACCAGCAGGCCGACTGTGCCCGGAGTCCAGGGGGTTCCGTTCAGAGAATCTGAGCTAGGGAAGCAATGAATGGGAGACAGTTCTTCATCCCAGGAGGCCTGCCCTGTGAGACGTGGAGAAGACAAGTTTCCCTTAGCACTGAGGTTGAACATTAAGACAATAACAGACAAAGCCACCTTCTTTCTCTGTGAGCCCCAGAGTAGTATGGAAAAGAGCTGTGTGTCTTATTCTCAAAGTGCTTCAAAGTACTTCTAAAGAGCTATTCCCTATTAACAGATGATAATTTCATTTCACCAAGAAAGAGACATCCAGACAGTGAGCATTTTTGCTGAAAGAACACACCTTTCTAGCTCATATTCTTTATAAAGAGTGGAAGTTGATCAAGCCTGGAGAGCTAACTATCATGCACACAGCTCCTGTGGCAGCAGCTGCATGTTTGGGCTTCCTGTTCCTCCTTCAGGGATGGATGGACAGGTGACTGAGGCCTGGAGGGGTGGGCCCCTCATAAGTTACAACTTCCCCAGGTCACATGCACACAGCCAAATACACACAGACGCTCACACTCATCACAGAACCCATTATACCCTCATACTATACATGGTTTCTTGCACACTCAAACATGCTCTCACATACATGTACACACTCACATCGACTGTCCTGTACATGTCTCATCTTATACACTTATGGGCTATCATTGGAAGATTGGTTAATGATTAAATGTTTTAAGTTTTCACAGTAAAAAAACACAGTGTCACGAATCCCCCCTAAAACACTTCCACTCATTTGGAACACACTTATTCCATTGTTCTTGCCACTTCTGGAAGGAATTCTGGCAATCCTCTTTCACGAGGGACTTCAGTTGTGCTGTCCTGGCACCTCCATGTTCTGAATTGGTTCAACACATTGACCTTTTGTGGTCATTTTGACTTTGGGGAAGAGTCAGAATTGTGTGGTCCCAGCCCTGGTGAGTAAGGTGGATGAGGACACACCAGGTTTTTAGGAGGCTGCCTTTCCAGTGGATGGCAATCAGCAGCAGCCTTCACCGTATTTGTAGTCACTCCTTGTAAAGATACTCAGGACAGAACATTTCCAGAACTGCTTCAGAAAGTGTGTTTGAAGAGACAGGGAGAATGTCAAGAGGGATTCATGATTCTCTATTTGTGAACCTGTAAAACTAGAGAGTCCTATGCTCCCAAAATTCAGTGGTCAGAATGCCAAGGAATGGCCATGATAGACATCCTGGTCCCCAGAGCTAAGGACCAGCAGTGGTGGATTTGACACTGTCGTGAGCTCAATTGTGCTTTGCTTCTCCCCACACCCCACACCTCCCCATAGAGGAACTCTGTGCTCCATCCATTCCACCTGTACCCTGAGGAACAGATTCTTCTTCCTTCCACTCTCAGGATGCACTGCGCTCCTTGGATCTGTCTTTCTTTTCAGAATGAAGCCAGGGACACCCCAGATGATTCCAGTGAGCCCTCCTTTGATCTACAAAGGTGATACCTCAAGTCAGGATCTCTCTCTGAGCTTCTCTCCCATCACTCTCCTACATGCTCCTTGTGGTTGAGTCCCCAAACGATCACTCTGTGCCCCAGCCTGTCATTCCCTTCCCACCGCCACATCCTTAGCTGGCTCCTTCTGATCCTTTAAATCTGGGCTCAGGCGCTTCTTGGGGAGGCACCCTGAATAGCCTACACTGAGTTGCTAATCTTCTTCTCCCACTTCTGCCCACTATACCTGACTGTCACATCAGGAATGAATGAAGGAAGGAAGGAAGGAAGGAAGGAGGGAGGGAGGGACAGAGGGAGGGAGAGAAAGAGAAATTCTAAGATGTTCAGAGGGCAGGAAGAGGGATGGGGAAGGGAGTGAGGGAAAGAGGAAGTGCTGCGATGAGGACTACAGGAGTTAATGTACATTAATCACAAAGGAGCTAGTGTATGTGCAGCCATGTTTCTTACCTTGCTACAAATCACACCTCTGGTGAAGGAGTGGACATCTTAGCTCCTGGATCAAAGCCAGGGAGGTCCAGCCACCATTCTGCCCAAGAGCTGCCGTCCCTCAGGAATGCCTCTTCTTCCACACAGATCCTCGCTCATTCCCCCAGATCTGGCTGCACTTCTGCCCCTGCAGAACTCTGTGCTTCTGGAGTGTGCTTTCCTTCACCTCCCTTCATCACCTCCTCCCGTTCCTGTGAGGGCTGAGACTCAGGCCACATGTGTCCAGAGGATGAAGAGGCTACAGAGGCTCCCTGACCCTGCCCAGCTGCACAGCGCTGTGGGCCAGCTGCAGACACCCGGGGACACTGTCTCCCTGGGACCCTGCTGGAAAAGGCGGCCTTGCCATCTCCTCCCCCCCACTCACTGTCCTCAGGCCGCTTTTGGTTTTACTGATTCACTGATAACCATCCATGAGTCCAGCCTTTTGAAGTATGAAGCTGCTTGGCCAAGAATGTTTATTAAGCAAGAAGTCACTGTAGCAATAAATGTGTTATCTATTTACTCCCTAGCTCTCCTGAGATGAGAGTTAAACAAATACACAATCATGTGCTTGGCTAAAAACCTGCTGAGTCATCCCTCTCGCCAGGCACATTAAGCCCTAATGATAAGTTAGCGGCTCTGTCTTTCCTTAAATGACCAAAGAAATTATTATTTCAGAAAGAGACATTCATTTCTGTTTTTTATGGGTATCTTTGCATTCACATATTCTAGGGAATTGGGGTAATTACCTCAGGCAGTGAGAAGTACAGGACAGAACCCTCTTTCTATGGGGGATGGAAGCACGGGGGAATCACAATAGCCGAAGAGGATTTTCTCCTCACAGTTCATCTGCGAGGCATAGCTCTCCCGGCACCATCTTCCTGACTCCCTAGTGGACCCAAGTAAAATTCAAACACTGGGAATCCACGTTCGCTATCTGGAGTCATCATATACATTTGGGCATTACAGTAAAGAAGGATTAGGACCCAGTTCTCAAACAATTAAATCCTGCTGGGGATTTAGCTCAGTGGCGCCACGGCTGCCTTGCTTGCAAGTGTAAGATCCTGAGCTGGATCTCTTCTACTGGAAAAAAAATTTATAAAAACAATTAAATCCTCCCCCAAAAGATCATATATACAAGTGTTTGGATGGATAGTGGACCAAGATACACCTCCTTGAGCTTTGTCAATAAATGCATGTTACTAAAACACCCAATAATTAACTTTATACCTATATGCATATAATCCCCAAAACTGTTTGGAAATGATTAAATATGGGGAGACTGACATTCTAATATCACAATTCTCTCTGTGTGTGTGTGTGTGTGTGTGTGTGTGTGTGTGTGTGTGTGTACTGCCAGGGACCGGATCCAGCATCTTTAAACAGAGGCACATTTCCTCTCCGTTTTACTCTCTTAGACTGGTGCTCCTTAAATTGTTAGGTTTTCCAGGCTGGGCTTGAACTTGCAGTCCTCATGCCTCAGGCTCCCAGAGTGGTTGCATTACCAGAATGCATTACCAGCTACTACAATTCCACAATTAGGCTTGGCTGAAATCAAAGTTCTCAATTTCCTTTCTATAGCATATACTATGTTAGCAATATTAAGATGGAATTTTCTGTGTAAAAATGAGTAACAATTTGTCTGAAGTTTAATAGGCATAATTTTCATAGAAAGGACTATTTTTACTTCATGGGAACAAAACCACTACCAAAATCTGCTGATTTCTAAAACCAACATTTTTATTGCTGTACAGATAAATGTTTCATGTCCATATTGACTATGAAAAGAGTTATGTTCGAATATCTGTTGCTAATCTGAAGCCAACTTGATGAAAATCATGAAATGATGCCTACATTCTGTTCTCAGTGGTCTACTTTCAAGCATCTTTCCTGACTTGGGTTTTGGGTCAGTCAACGCTATTTTACTACACCTAGCATGTGCCAGGCATTGGGTTGATCAGAGGTCTGCAGAGGTATGTGATTCTTAGGGTATAATGAAAAGTGAGTGTAGGGGTCAGCTTTCTCGTTGTTGGAACAAAATACCACCACTTAAAGGAATAGAGGTTTTAATTTGGCTGATTGTTTGAGGAGTTTCAGTCCATGGTTGGCTGGATTTGGGGAGAGAACATGACAGAAGAAAGTTGCTCAACTTGCGGTGTCTGGGAAGCAGAGACCAGGGAAGAACTCAGAGGAAGGGGCCAGGGACAGACAGAGTCCTCTCGGCCATGTCCCTGTGACCCTCTTTCCCCACCTAGGCTCACTTCCTAATAGTCCATTCTGCTATGAGTTCATTGATGAATTAACCAATTAATGAAGTTCAAGCTCACACACTCTCATTAAGTTGAGTATAACATTAATTGGTACAAGCAACTCTCACACTATATGTTCAGCAATCTGGAGACCTAGATTGAGAAGCAACTATTCTCCCTGAAGAGAAGTTTTCAAAGTGCCACAGAAGGAACATGTGTCTAACTAAAGCAGTGAATGATGAAAAATCTGCTAATGATTATCTTACTCATAAAGAACTAAGAAGAAATTATCTTACTGCAACTGGAGATGTGAATCATGGTTTTCTTTGCTACTTTCAGTCATATGAAATACACTCATTAGTACAAATTTCAGTAAATTGAAAACTCTATTTTCTTAACTTATATGGAAAAATCCATAATCAGTGTTGGACTCTTATCCCAGAAAAGTCAACACTAAGTGAATAATTTATTTTTAGGGAAATCTTAATAACAATGCTATTTACCTTAAATGGTTATAAAACTATTTGGGCTATTTATACCACGTCACTTGGATATATTTAAAAACAAAATACTTGCAACCTAGGGCCAGGGATTTAGATCAGTGGTTCTAGCATCTGCCTCACAAACACAAAGTCTTGAGTTTGATGCTGGGCACCACATACTACAATGCTGGGTGTGGTGACTCATGCCTATAATCCCAACACTCAGGAGGCAGAGGCAGGAGGATTGCTGAGTTTGAGGCTAACATGGGCTACATAGAGCTCAGGGTAAGCCTCAACTACAAAGTGAAACCCTGTCTAAAAAAAATATACTGGCAACCTAATACCCTATAGTGTAGAGTGTCCCTTGAGGAGTCTTGTGATCACACAGCTGACTGAGTCACTTCTGCTCCCTGGTATCTCAAGAGAGCATCATTTCACATGTCACTGCCTGGGAAAAGATTGCAAGTATGAATGCACAGGTCTTTCACAGTATCATAAAGTCCAAATCATTAGAAGTCAGGGAATATATGACTATATGCCAAATAGCTCACAATGACTGTGTAGCTCAACCCTTGCTGATTTTCTCCTTAGTAGTTCTATCAATTACTGAAAGAGAAAAGTTGTTCTTGCCCTTAATTGTGGATTTGTCTATTTCTCTTTTTCAGCTCCATAGTTTTTCTTTCAGGTGTTTTGATGCTCTGGTATGTTTCCACTACATTTAGAATTACTGTGTCTTATGGTGGATTGATCTTTTCACCTTTATGTACTGTCCCTTGTTGTCCTTACTCATATTCTTTGCTCTATCTTCTACATTATTGAATTAATGTAGCAATTTTTTATTTTTAATCGATTTTATTGGTACATTTTATATATACATTATGATCACATTCAGCATTGAGGGTTTGTACCATACATGAAACATCTTGATTCTAATATTTTCATATTCCTGTCTGCCCTAAAACTCCCTGTCCCCTATATACATAAGCTTTATTTCCTTTTTTAACCATCATATTTTTATTTCCCTTTGCATATATTTTTATATCCCTCTACTTTCAACTTATCTAGGTCTTTGAATTTGAAGTGAATTGCTTACAAATAAGATATGAGTTGTGTGTGTATGTATGTATGTATTACTCTGCCAACCCCTATATTTTAACTGGTGCATTTAGCACATTAATATTTAAGGTTACTACTCATGTGTAGGGGTTACTTACTCTGTTACTGTTTTCTAAAATGTGGAATATTCTCAGAATGTAGCATACCACATTCCGAGCTATAAGGTATGTTTCATTCATTTAAAAATTATACAAAATATATTCTTAGAATATATTCTTAGATGTTAAATTAGAAATCAATAGCAGGGACCAGGAATTTAGCTCAGTGGTTACAGTGCTTACGTTGCAAGCACAAGGCCCCCAGTTGGATCCCCAGTAACCACATATCACAATGCCGGGCATGGTGGCTCATGCCACCAGCATCAATACCACACACTATGATGCCGGGCATAGTGGCTCACACCTGTAATCCCAGCACTCAGGAGGCAGAGGCTGGAGGATTGCTGTGAGTTAGAGACTTGCGTGGGCTACATAGTGAGCTCAGGGCCAGCCTGAACTGCAAAGTGAGACCCAGTCACAAAAAAGAAAAAAAAGAAATCCATAGCAGATTAGGACTTTGGAAATCCCCAATATTTGGATATTAAAAAGAACAGGGGGCCAGGTGTGGTGGCTCATGCCTGTAACACCAGCACTCAGGAGGCAAAGACAGGAGGATTGCTGAGTTTAAGGCTTGCCTGGGCTACATAGTGAGCTCAGGGCCAGCCTGAACTACAATGCAAGATCCTGTCTCAAAAAAGAAAAAAAGCACAGAGGGTAGAGACTTAGCACAGTGGTTCCAGTGCCTGCCTAGCAAATGCAAGATTCCTGGTTTGATCCCTGGTAACCACATACAACAATCCTGGGCATGGTGAATCATTCCCACCAGCAATCAGTACCACGTACCACTAGGGAGGCAGAGGCAGAAGGATGGCTAAGTTCAAGGCTTGCCTGGGCTACACAGTGAGCT
Organism: Thryonomys swinderianus; assembly: GCA_004025085.1. Lineage (NCBI taxonomy): Eukaryota > Metazoa > Chordata > Mammalia > Rodentia > Thryonomyidae > Thryonomys > Thryonomys swinderianus. The sequence goes on from PVIC010003127.1 coordinate 43,055, forward strand.
CAGGGCCAGCCTGAACTATAAAGCGAGACCCTGTCTCACTAAATAAATAAATAAATAAATAAATAAATAAATAAATAAATAAATAAATAATAAAAAGCACACTTCTAAATAAGGACTAGGTCAAAGTATAGACCCCGGGAGGTTTTTTTTTTTAAAGACCATGCCACACATGAGAAAGGGTTATAAAATTTGAAATCAATGACTTAAAGTTCCATTTTACAAACTTAAACAAAGAATAATTAAAATCTAAAGAAAGCATGAAGGAAGATATGTGTGTACTCAAAGTAACCTGTGAAGTGATGTCTCATTGTGATTTTGACTTGTGTCCCCATTGAATTTTCACATACTTTTTGGCCAGTTTCATACCTTCTTTGGAGAAATGCTTTTTCAAGTTATTTACCTATGTTTTGGTTGGGCTGCTTTTCATTGTTGAATTCTACAAGTTCTTTACAAGGTCTTGCTGTTACCCTTTATTGTATATATGGTTAGTAAATATTGTTTCTCATTCTGTGGATGTTTTTCCTATGATTGTATACTTTGATGCATAGAAGTACTTTTTATTTTGATGTAGAATCTGTTTATTCTTCTATTATTTATGATTCTAGTCTCATATCCAAGAAATCTTTGTCAACTTCAGTGTCATGAAGATTTTCCCTAAGAATTGTACAATTTTAAGTTTCCATCTTTTATCTTTTTTGAATTACTTTATATAGCTCAAGGTAGGAGTAAAACTTCTCTTTTTTTGAATGTAGATGTCCAAGGCTGGGGATTTAGCTTAGTGGTTCCAATGTCTGCCTCACAAGCACACAGTCCCAAGTTTGATTCCCAGTACCAAAAATAAATAAGTAAATAAAAATTAATGTGGATGCCTGTTTGCTTAGCAGCATTTGTTGAAAGAAACTATTCTTTCCCCATTCCATGGCTTTAACACTCTTATCAAAGATCATTTGACCATGTAAATAAAGGCTTATTATGTTTGGGCTCTCTTTCATATTCCATGGATCTCCATTTTATCTCTTGGCCAATACTACACTACCTTGCCTACAGTAACTTTATAGTGAGTCTTGGGACCAAGAAGTATGAATCCTCTAAACTTGTTCTTCAAGATTGTTTTGACAGTTCAGAGTTCCTTGAGGGGCCATGTGAATTTTAGGATAGACTATTTTCTGCTTCTACCAAAACCACTATTAGAATTTTGAAAAAGATGGCATTGACTCTAAGTTGCTTTGAGTGCTATGGGCAATAGTACTGTAAGCCATTTTGAGTTAATTCTTGTAGGAGGAATGAGCTTTAAGTCAAAATATGTATCTCCCTCTGGAAGCCCAGTTGCTTTGGCATTATTTGTTGTAAAAGTGATCTGTCCTCTGTTGGGTTGCTTTTGCAACTTTGTTAAAAACTCCTGAACTTGTTGTGTAAGTCTATTTCTCACTTTTCCATCCTACACCACTAATCTATGTACCAATACCAATGCCAACACCATAGCCAGGTTTAATATTGGATAACAATTCCTCTTAGTTACACCTTTCTTTAGAATAGTTTTATCTATTCTAGATCCTATGGCTTTATGTATGTATAAACTTTAGAAGAAGTTTCCTTATGTCTAAAAAAACTTGGTAGGGATTTTGATAAGAATTGCATTAAACCTGAGGTCAACTTAAAGAAATTTAACCTATTTGCTACGTTGACTCACCCAATTCGTGAAAATGGTATGACTTTTTACTTAGAGCTTTTGATTTTTTCATTAGTATTTCATAGTTTCCAGCCCATAAATTCTATATGCATTCTGTTCCTTACACCTAAAAACTTATTTTCAGTGATCATAAGTCACATTTTACTTGTAAATTATGGCATCAGTCTTTTTGCTACTGTTATATTTAAAAAGCCACAGATCTTTGGATGTTGGTATTGAGTCATACAATGATGCCAAGCTCACATTAATTCTAAGGGGATTTTGAGAATATTCTTTTGGATTACCTATATAGGTAGCCATGCCACTTGCAAACAGGAATAGTTTTATTTCTTCCTTTAGAACTAGTCTTCTCTTCTCTCTTTCTCTTTTGCTGTTGTTGTTGCTTTATTTCAGGGTCTAGAATTTCCTACAAAGTCCTGAGTAAAGTAGGCATCCTTGCCATGTCTCAATCTTAGAAAAAAGTCGTTGGTTTATCACCATAAAAGATCATGTTTATTGCAGTATTATTAGTACATACTCTTTATTCAGTTAGGTAATTCTTTACTCCAATCATGCTGGAAGAGAGTTTATCAAAAATAACAGATTATGGGGCAGGAGATTTAGCTCAGTGGTTCTGGCTCCTGCCTCGCAAGTGCAAGGTCCTGAGTTCGATCCCAGTATCCACATACAACAATGCTGGGTGTGGTGACTCACACCCATCAACAATCAGTACCACATACCACAGTGCCAGGCATGGTGGCTCATGCCTGTAATCCCAGCACTCAGGAGGCAGAGGCAGGAGGATTGCTGAGTTCAAGGCTTGCCTGGGCTACATAGTGAGCTGAAGGCCCAGCCTGAACTACAAAGCGAGACCCCATCTCAAAAAAAAGAACACAAAAAACCAGATTATGTCAAATGCCTTTTCTGAGTCAACTGGTAAGATCATGTGACTTCCTTTTCCTTTTTTGTTACGATGAATTATGTGTATCAGGGTGTTGAATCAGCCTTGCATTCCTGAAATAAATCCCACTTGTTCATACAAATTATTTCTTTTATATATTTGGTTTGCTAATATTTTATTGTGATTAATTCATGAGAAATAATTGTTTTGTGGTTTTTTATTTTTAAACTGTCTCTCCCGGCTTTGGTACCAGGACAATACTGACCTAGTAAAATGAATTGGGGGGGTCTGGAGGGTTAGCTCAGTGGTTCCGGCGCCTGCCTCACAAGTGCAAGGTCCTGAGTTCCATCCCCGGTAACCACATACAATGCTGGGTGTGGAGACTCACGCCCACCAGCCATCAATACCACATACCACAGTGCCGGACGTGGTGGTTCACGCCTGTAATCCCAGCACTCGGGAGGCAGAGACAGGAGGATTGCTGAGTTCAAGGCTTGCCTGGACAACATAGTGAGCTCAGAGCCAGCCTGAACTACAAAGCAAGACCCTGACTCAAAAAAAAAAAAAAATGAATTGGGACATGCTCCTTCATCTTCTCCTTTTTGTTTGAGATTGTGTTTATGATTTTTAGATATTTAGTAGAATTCTCTAGGGACTACTGAGATTATCTACTTCATACCAGTTCAGTCTGGGTAGCTTTAGGTTTTCAAGGAATCTATTCATTCCTTCTAATATCCAAAGTCCTCAGATACATGATTGTTTGAGCATTTTGAGTACTACACATATTTTCTTACAGGTTGTAAGATTTGTAATACTTCTTGTGATTTCATTCTTATGTTAGTAAAGTCTTTTGCTAGAGATTTATCCACTTATTTATTGTTTTGGATGCTTTTATTTCTTTGTTTGTTGTTTTTGTTTCTTGAGCTTCTTGAAGAGCCAAACTATAGTTGTATTATTTTTTTTGTTGTTTTATTTTCAGTTTCAATGATTTCTGCTCTGTTTTATTTCCTTTGTTCTTTCTTTTCAGTTTTTTGAGACATGAACTTCAGTTTATGACACAAGAATTTCCTTTCTTTTTAACAGAAGCACTTATTACCATACATTTCTCTCTCAGCACTTGTTAAGTTGTATTTTACATAGTTTGACATGTTGCACTTTCACTTTCAATCATAATTCAGCTGTACACATTTTCGTTTCCTTTGAGACTTCCTGTTCTGTTCATGGATTATTTAGAAACATGTTTAATTTCCATACATTTAGAGATTTCAGTTCTTTTGGTATTGGCTTTGATCTAGGATGTGGCTTATCTTGATGAAAGTTTATGGACACTTGAAAAACAATGTGTATTCTGCTGCTGCTGGGCAGAATGTTCTACGTATTCCACTAGATTCTGCCAGAACTTTATATAGTTGTGCTCTCCTACGTATCTGTTAACTTCATCTGTAACAGTTTTATTACTTGGGGGTGTATTGAATTCCCCAACCATAACTGTATTTATCTGTTTCTCTTTTCAGCTCAGTCAGTGATTGTTTCATGTATTTTAGGTTCTGTTGTTTTTTGTATATATGTTTAGAATAATTTTGCTTTTCGGTCAGGCTTATGTATTTGCTCTCTTTAATTTTTTTTATTAGTACACGTTTGTGGTACATGACACATTTTTATCCTATCTTTATCCCTTTTGCCTCCCTTTTCTCCCCCTTTCTCCATCTCTTGTTCCCCTCTTAATGTGCAAAAAATCTAAAGACCTACTTCCTATTATTTATCTTTAAATTTTCTCTTTATTTATATTTTTGGTTTCTCATATAAAAGAAACCATTCAAGCTTGTATGTCTGATTCATTTCACTGAACGCTATGGCCTGAAGGTGCATCCATTTCCCTACAAATGAAAACCCTTCTTTGGCTTTTGCCTTTCATGCTGAAATTCATATTATTGGACCCCCATACAGTCACTTTATCTTTTTTTCTGTAACTCTTCTATAACTCACTCCTCCCATTCTTTTATGCTCAGCTGGGTCTATGTCATTGCACTGGGGCTGGGTTACTCAGAAAAGGCACAGAGTTGGCTCTCGTTTTTACGCTGTCTGCCAGTCTCTGCCTTTTCATTAGCTGCCCCAAACAGCAGGGTTTGCTGTGGCTCTTTGCAGCGGGATGCTGTGTGCTCAGCCCCCGCCCTCCCTCCAAAGAGGCCACCGTGGATTCTCAGGAAATACCAAGGCTACCTCTTGCTGATTAGTGTTGTTTATAATCCGCTTCAGAAATGCAATATAACACTCCCCATCTGCTCTGCATTTGGAACTGCAAGTTTGAAATGTTACGGTATCAGCTTTCCCTTTGAGCCCCAGTCCTGACCCCTGCAAGCCAACCCCTCTGGAAGGAGACTTTCCCCAGCACTGCCAGCTGGAATTCACCTTTTCCTCTTTCTTTTCTCTGGAAATTGGACTTGGATGATATCAACTCAGGTTCTCCCTGAAATTCACTGTATATAATAAGGCTGTGCATGGTTACTCCTTGGGTGCTGACTCACACATACTGCTGATCCAGAGCCAGTGACTGAAGCGGCCTCAGGAGGTTAGCAAGGCCACCAAGGAGAGGGCGCTGAGCCACATAACCTGCAAGCTCCGGAAGGCCCTTGATCTAGTCCACCTTCCCACCCAGATCACCCTGGGACAGTCCCTCCTTCCCTGAGGTCTTTCAATAGTAACTTATACCACTGAGTTTGCTTTAAAACTGAGAATCTCACATGGAGAATCTTCTGAGTTCTTACTGGTTTGTTAGAAGTTAAGATTGCAGGGGGTGACAGCAAGAACCAGAGTGCTTTGGCAGAATCTGGTACTTCCTGCAGTTCCGGACATGCCAGGCACAGGCTCATTCAGCTGCTACTGTCCTGGGGAGGGTGTGGAGGGGGTGAGCCTACATGTTCTTCCTCAATGTCCCCCCAGCACTCTGACAAAATCATGCTGACAGGTATTTTGTGACGTATGTGCTTGTTTCATTTTGGTAGTGTGTGTGTGTGTGTGTGTGTGTGTGTGTGTGTGGTGCTGTGGAATTGAATCCAAGGCCCTGCTCAAGTGCTCTTCCACCAAGCTATACCCCCAACACACACTGACTTGGTTTCTGAAAGCAGCTGTGCCCGTTCGAGGATCCCATCAGGTGTCTTCTAGTCTCAGGGGCCAGAGGACCAAGCACCAAGGCTGGTGCCCCAGCTCTTCCAACCTTGTACATCCTAACGTGGCTTACATTGGAGATGAGATGGAGTCAAGGTGCCAGGACAGTTTTCTACCCCTCAGCCAGTGAACTGGTGTTTTATTTTTGTTTTGGGAATTTGATTTCATTTTGTTTTAGAGATACATTCCTGACCTTGTGTGTGTGTGCACGCGCGCGCGTGTGGTACCAGGGGTTGAACTCGGGTCCTGTGCTTCCAAGGTAGGCATAGTACCACTTGAGCTAAATCCCCAGCCCTTGGCCTTTTTATTTGGAGACAAAGTCTTGCTAAGCTGTCCAGGTGAGGCTTGAACTCACCATCCTCCTGCATCAAACTCATAGAGTGCTGGAATTACTGGCCCACACCACCACGCCCATCCTCTTTTCTTTCTGTTACCCAAATGGATGCCTTGGAGCTCGTCTACTCTGTCCCCAAAAAAAGAATGAACCCTAAATGACAGACATGTGGAAACAACATAATTGGACAGAGAGATCAGTGCAAGATAGATGCTGAGGATGGCTGATGAGTGAACAGTCTCGATCCAGAAATGAGATGGGTAAGCTGATAGGATGAGAGCACAAAATCCCTTTTCCCAGGGGCCTCCCTGGAGGCCAAGCACCCAGCTGCCAGTGCTTCAAGATGGGAACAGGAAATCACACTGGTCTTGAAGGGCAGAAAGGAAAAGTTAAGAATGCAATTATCTTAAGTCATTTTTCTTACTCTGGTAGAAGATCTATGTTGATTCAGTATGCTCATTTAAAACTATTTTTCCTCTTTTATGACAAGGCCCATTGCTATGAATTCATCAAGCAACCTCAGCCATGACCTGTGTGGACCTACTCCATGCTCTTAGAATGTCTCCAAGCCCAGTCAGATAAAGAAGCTAGATGAGAACTGGGAGCATTGAGCATGGGGAAGCTTTAATTCTGGCATTATAATCCTACTGCCATACTGCACACAGTGATAACCCAACTACCCACCAACCAGGGCCCTGAGCAACATCCCACACTGGGGCAGGCCTGTGCGTCTTCCTGACGCAGCCCAGAGTCCCCAAATGGGATAGATACTGTCATTCCTGCCCTCCAAGAAATTTAATTTCACAAACAGTATGGCATTTAAACAACTTATTAAGATCTTATTATCCTAATCTCAACAAATGGTGCTTTACATAAAAGTGTAGCAGTACTGCTGCTAATGATGACAAAGAGAAATGGGATTTCTCAAATATTTCTTGTATGTGTAAAATGGTAAGTCACTTGGATGACAGCACAAAATTCTTTAAAAGCCAAAACATATACTTACAACACAACCCACAGTCAGACTCCCGGGCACCAGCAGTTGGAAATCTACATTAAAAAAAAAAAAAAAGCATTGACCTAAAAACATTGCACCTCATTCAGAATCAATTCAAAACAGGCTAGACTTAAGTGTAAAACATGAAACTATAAAACTATTAGAAGAAATCGAAGTGAAAATCTTAAGGCCTGGGAGTAATGGCCAGACATAACACTAAAAACAGTCCACTTATGAAAAACACCAATAAATTGATTTTATCAACATTAAAGACATTCAGTGTGAGAAACTTGGGGTACAAAAGATGAATGGACATGCTACAGTGTAGGATAAGTAATTCCAAACCTTGTATCTGATGAAGGAAGGGCACATAGACTATGGAAGTCTCAGAACTCAGTAATTCAGAAAGAAAAGTGCAATGAACCATTTAGACCATAAGCAAATGTCACAAACAGGTATTTCACTGAGTTGAACACAAATAGTCAATAGACACATGAGAAGATATTCAGCATTATTACTTATCCAGGAACCATAAATTTAGAACCAAGATGAAGTACCTTATCAATTTATTAGAATCATTAAAAATAAACCAGTGATAATGGAGAGCAACCTGATTTCTTGTTCACTAGTATGTGCGTAAAACAGTACCAACACTTGGACCACTGTTTCTTTAAAGCCAGAACACACTTCTTGTGCTACAGTCATCAGGTTTCTGAGCAATGATTGCAGGGAAATTTTTTTTTTAAACTCTGTATAACTGTTCACAGCAACTCTATTTGTGATAGCTAAAGTCTGGAAGCAGCCTTGGTGGACGAATGTCTAAACAACAGCAGTACATCTGTCCTGTGGAGTACTACTCATGGTTAGGGAAATGAAGCATAGCTCCAAGCATAGCTTGGATCTCAAGGGCATGATGCTGAGCAAAAAACACCAGTCTCAACAGACCACAGATTGTATCATTCCATTTATGAAACATTCCCAAAGTAATGCAATTACAGAGAAAGAGAGCAGATTAGTGGTGTCAGATTTTATAGTTTTGAGAACAAGGGTGAACCGGGGATGGGTTGACCTTAAAGGGGCAACTGAGGGAGATTTTTGTGGGGACAGAACCACTCTGCATTTACACTCTGGTGGTCACTGCAGGAAGTCACAAGTGACAGAATGACACGGGGCTGCTCATGAATACTCTTGTCAACATCAGTGTCCTGGTTGTGACATCGCGCTACAGTTTTAGAAGATGAAATCTTTGGGCAGACTCTACAGTTTGGGTGCTGAATGTCCCCCAGAGACCCATGTGTTTAAGTCTTGATCCTCAGGAGTGGGGAGCAGGGGAAACTTAGGTGGTGGAGCCTGCAGAGGATTTGGGTCCTCAGGGAGCCCCCTGGAAGGTGACTGTGCAATCTAGATCTCCTCTCGCTAGCTTCCTGGCTTGTGATGAATTGAGCAATTTTACTCTGCTCCATGCCGCTCACCATGATGTGCTGCCTCTCTACAGGCCCAGAACAATGGGGCCAACAGCCAGGAATGGGAACCTCAAAAAGTGTGGGCCAAAATAATAAGCTTGTTCTCTCTTTTTTATTTATTTATTTTTTTTTTGAGACAGGGTCTCGCTTTGTAGTCCAGGCTGGCCTTCAGCTCACTATGTAGCCCAAGCAATCCTGGAACTCAGCAATCCTGCTGCCTCTGCCTCCTGAGTGCTTGGATTACAGGCATGAGCCACCACGCCCGGCACTGTGGTATGTGGTATTGATTGCTGGTGGGCCTGAGTCACCACGCCCAGCACTGTATGTGGTTACCAGGGATTGAACTCAGGGCCTTGTGTTTGCGAGGCAGGCACCGGAAGCACTGAACTAAATCTCTGGCCCAGCTTGTTCTCTTTATAAATTAACTATCTCTGGTATTTCATTATAAGGACAGAAAGTAGAATCGTACAGCAAGACTGGATAAAGAGTACATGTTTTTGAAATGTTTCATGAATCTGTATTTTAAAATAAAAACTTTATGATTATGTGCCATAAGTTTCATTAAAATAGAATTTTATGTGTTCTAAATATGTTGATAAGTTGTTGCATTAGGCTTCTTTTGTTCACAGTCTGTCAGAGGTGTGAAACTTCAAGTTTATACTTTCCTACAGCAGCACCTGATTTTCCCATTTGTTCACTTAGGTGTTCATTTAGTAAATATTTTCTGACCACCTGCAAGGGCTGAGCCAGTGTTGAGCTACAACGCAGGACACATCCACTGAAAACCTGTATTCTCTCAGTTCAAGAGACTTAATGAGACAATGGTGGCAAACTCATGGCATGCGTGCTGCAGTGGTCTGTGTCACTGAAAGCTCTCAAAAGTTTACCATCACTGATCACAAGCATATTTTCAAGGAAAGACACAGCATTGCTTGGCCGGGATGAGTGTTTGCATCACTGTCACGGTTGTATCAAACATGGGTTCCTCACATGAGACTGAATTATGACCTCCACAGACCTGGGGTGGCATCACTTACAGCTCTCTACAGGCCTATCCAGGCTGGTGCTGGGATTGCATATTCAACCACTTACATTTTGGGTACCATATCTCAGACAGGACCAGTTGGCTCATTATTTCTTTCATTTTATTATTATTTTAATAGACACATAGTAAATATGCATATTTATGAATACCATATTCTATTTCCATATAATAAATGTTGTATAACCATCATGTCAGGGTAATTAGCATATCCATATTCTCTAACATTTATCATATTTTGTATTAAGAACATTCAAAATCTTCTTTTTCTTTTAGCTATTTGGAAATCTACACTAAAATTGCTCATCATAGTCACCCTCCTGTGCTGCAGAGCAGGGAGCTTTGTCCTCCTGTCCAACATTATCTTTGCCCCATCACTGGCCTGTCTGAGGAAGGACTGGCGCACTTTCCAGGTTTTACAATCCCACTTGCCAGGGCAGAGGACCCAAGTTGGGTACATGGGTGACAGAGGGCAGGGAACATGTGGGAATGCCATGTGCCATGCCACTGGAGCAAACCAAGTCACTGAACGTCATGGTCCTCTGGAGTCGAAGGAAAGCTTTGGCACCACAGAATCCAAAGCCTCTTCCAGTGGAAATATCCTCAGGCTTGTGAGTATCATCAGGCTATGAAGCCCTTTGGAGCCAGCAACACCAATGGCCTTTTCCCTCCCACCTGCCCAGGCTGGGCTCTAGACTGGCTTCTCACAAGAAGTCCAGGCCTTTATTTATATGAATAACCTTCCCTGGCTCTGAGCTGGGCTAGGTTCCCTGGGTATGAGGATGATTTCTTTATTTATAGTGGATGAAGGACTAGGAAAGGCTCCTAAGAATATGAAGAAGCAAGGGACTATGTTGAATTTTCTATATGGTTTATGTTATTATCTCAGACACCCAAAGGTCAGATAGAGATGTGAGAGCCAGAGGGACCTGGCACTGAGTGGGTGTCTGCTCTGCATGGTACTGTGCCCATAAAGAACTTCCAGGAAATACCACCCACATCAGCTTGCACACACATACCTAAATGTTCAGACTCACGGATGACACACTGATCTAACTCCTGGGCTGTCCAGCCACAAAGTCCAGGCCCAGCCTGTTTCTAGCCATATGCACCTTTCTATAGCATACAGTGTGACAGACTCTAGATGTGACATCGATCTGCATGGCAGTGTCATATTCAGATGTTTGTGCCTTACTGGAAGCCTGCCACTGTCTCCCTGAGAGTCTTCTTGCTTTTCCCAGGACATGCCTCCAACAGGAGGGGCTGGACAGATGCATGCCCAGTTCTCTTTTGTCCCAAGTGTCCATCCCCAGGGAACTCCAAGATGCCTTCTTCAATCTCTGCCCCCTCGTGAGAATATTTCAACAAAGCATGCAGAGAAAGACTGACCTGTAATTATGGAAGCCAAGAATGGAAATGTTTCTGTTAATATTGGTCACAGATAAGCCACCTACTCTTAGAGACAAGCATTATTGGCAAAGGATGAGGTAGGCTGGATTGAGTCTTCCCACACAATCTCCCAGGCTCCTCGCTGCAGGAGGCTTACTGTGGCTCGTAGCCACAGACCCCCCATGTTCTTGCAGAGGGCTGCAGAGTTTACATCTCTTGGCCCAGTTCCTGGGTTCCCTGAAGTCTTCTCTAGCCATATTCCGCATCACTATCAAAAGTCCCCAATAGCTGTGCTCTCCTTGCAAACCAGCAGCTCAGGAGAGTGTTTATTGAAGAGGAAGAGTGAACCCAAAAGCAGCTGTGCAAAGAGCCCAGGGGTAGGTCCCCCGGGGCTCATGCTTGGCCATCTGTGTCTCCTCTTAGGGCTAATCTCTCTGGTTCTCAGAGAAGCAGGCCATTAACTCAGACAGCTGGGAAATGCTGGAAACCGTCTTTTTTCAAACCATTCTTATTATGCACTGTTTATGTTTTAGGATCCGGGAGACTTTCGAACAATGACCTTTCAGAAGCCATCCAAGCCCAGAGCCATGAGTGCTGGGAACCCATGCAAGCCTCAGTCTTCCAACCTGGGCCCCAGTCAGGGGCCACGCAGAGCTGGTTCACACCAGGGCTGCAGTACTGCCCAAAGAGCAACTGGACTTGGATGTTTTCACATGCAATTTGATTTTAATGTAATGTCTGACTGAGAGTTGGGTCGTTTTCTTGCAGTGAAATTTCTCCTTCAGCGTGGGACAGAATTTATGTCTGTAGAGGAGGTTAATTTAAGAGCAGTGTGAATTGTGCACTTGGAAATGGGCCAACCTCAGGTATTTGTTTTCTTAAACCACGTAAAGCTCCGAGCTAGAACCCATCAGGGGGCTCTGGTTACAGAACAAGGCAAGATTCCATAATAGCTCCATTACCAGGCAAGGCTTTCTGTTGTGCCTGAGTTCTCTGTGCCCATCTCCTTCACCCTGAATGTATTATGTGGGTTCCCATAAAGCAGGAATAATGACCCCTTCTGTCAATCTGTTTGCTTTCCGCCTGGGTCACTACTCTGGTTTCATTCCCAGACACACTGAACTCTCACTTGAGAAAAATAAATACAGAACAGGATGTAGGGTCCCAGGAGTTCTGATTGAGTATTCAAAATAATAAACTTTTAAGGAAAATTATTTTCTCAAATCAAAGAAAATCAGTTTCAAGAGAAGCAGTTAAAGCTATATATTCAGTTCAAACATATTTCTAAAAGGTCAGCCCACAATTCTGAATGGGATAAAATTTTAAGAACTGCTCAGAGCCTTACCACTTCTCATTCAGTTTTAAAGTGAAAGATTAGATCTGTGGGCTCCTTCCCATATGGAAACATTTGATTCAGAAATGAGTTTTCTATGCAATGTTTCTTCTTCTCTTCCTGTCTGTTACTCTTCAGATTTCAAACTTTTTTAAGGCAAAGTTGGTTTGTTGGAAAGCAAACTCAGTCTTTATTTCTGAAAGGTCAAGTTTTCATATGAATTTCGGGACATAAAGGGATAACTACAAATAAAATTGGAGACACTTATCTGTGTCTGGGTCCAGATTCAGTCAGCAAACTATGGGGGGCGCTGTGGTCTCTGCCATGGGAACCCACTCACGTAGGCTCTGAGTGTGGAGGAAAAGGTCAAGATGTATCAAAACTTCTTACAGATAAGGCTCCTGGGTACATAACCACTGCATTTATCATCTCCCGTCACTGTGACAAAACACCTAAAACAATCAACTTATAAGGAGGAAAGGTTTATTTTGTCTCATGGTTTCATTCCTTGGTTACTTGGCACTGTTGCTTTGAGCCAGTGGGAGCACAAGACAGCATGGTGGTAGTGCATGGTGGAGAAACTCTATTCACTTCATGGTGACCAAGAAGAGAATAAGAGAAAGAAAAGGGACAGAGGCCGGTGTGCCCCTCAAAGGTCTATCCTCCAGTGATCTAGGTTCCTCCCACAAGCCTCACCTCTTAAAGTCTCTATGATTTCCCAATAATGTCACAGGCTCACGTTCAAGCCTTCATTTGGGCTAACAGTCACTTCACTTTCCTTAACCCTGATCATGGAATTGACCCTACACAACCCTGAAACAGATACAAACACAAAACTCTATGACCACTTCTGAAACCCACACTTGCCATTAACTTCCTAATACATCTCTGTTCTTTGCATTCTAAAGAAAATAAAAGCCATTTGAAAATCATTTTTATGAGAGAATTTTGTAGTTAAGCCTAAGGAAATTAAGAGTAAAAACATAGTTAAAAGAATTTGCTGTCTTTTGAGATGGGACTGAAAAAAAAGAGAACTACAGAATTTTATAACTTGCAAGCAGTATACAAATTGCTTCCTCTTTTTATAGATGAAGTAACAGAAGACTAAGAGAACCTGAAGAAGATTGAGTCCAAGAAAGACAAAGCCACAGGTACAAACTCTTCATGTAGCTGAGAGTGAGGAATCTCACTCCTGATTGCAGCCTGGAGTGTAGACTATTTGAGACAGATTCCATTTTTCAGAAATGGTCAAAGTTATATTTCTTGTCCATACCCACACAAGTTTGTGACCCTACCCCACCTCCCAGAGGGACAATGCAGGGGCAATGAGGAGTTAGTGCCTAATGAGAACAGTTTCAGTTTGGGAAGATGACAAGCATCCCAGAAATGGATAACACTAAAGGTTGAAAACAATGTGAATGATCTAATCCCTCACAACCCTGCCCCCATCACATACGAGGTGTAATTGTACAAACTGCACAGTCTTAAATAAGGTGCAATTTATGAGCTATGATTTAAAAATGATCATTTAGATCATTTCTTTTCAGTTTTATTGAAAGACAATTTACTTCATACTATTGAACCATACACTTTTTTTTAGTGAACTATATAATTTTAAATGGTTAATATTATAAATGTTATATCTATATGTTATGGCTTGTATTTATTTAGATGTCTCCCAAAGCCTCATGTAGTCATAGATGGGACTTTTTAGAGGAGGCTGGATCTAGAGTGTGATGCTGGAATTGATTCATTGGGCAATGCTAGGAATAGGGGTGTCGCACCCTGGGTGTGAGTACTACTCAACCTAAGAGCATATACCATGGACAGACTATAAGGTACAGAAATATGGCTGCTGTAGTTGTTTGCTGTGCCTTTGCCACTTCACTGCTTTGCTTCCTTCCTGCCTTCTGCTCACCATGAAGTGTTTTTACTCTGCAATGATCATCTGCGATGGTGCCCTACCTTGGAGCATGGAAACTATGAACTGAAATCTCTACAAGCTTTGATCCAAAAAAACCTTTCCTCCTTTTAACTTTGGGTATCAGGTATTTTGTCTGCGATGAGAAAGGTAACAAAGACATGATAGTATCATGATGTTTAAAAAAGGAATAAAGTCTGTTTTCCTTTTCTTGAATCTTGATGATAGGCTGGAGTATGGAGCAGGAGCTAAAATGTAGTGGGAGTGATGTGTGATCTCCGAAGCTAGGTCTCAAAAGACAGTATTCACCTCTGTCCCACTCTGTTCTCTCTCCCCCCTGTCGTTGCCCCTCTCTCTTTCCTGTCTCATCTCTGTCTCTCCGTGTCACTATTTCTCTATTCCTCTGTCTCATGTCTTCCCCCCCCCACTCCCCAATCTTCTCTGTTTCTCATATTATCTCTTCCTTGGTCCTCTTCCAGCTGTAAAGAAGGCTCCTTAATGACGCATTCCCCAGATTCTGTTCTGCCCAAGCTATGCGTCCAAGGGACATTCTAGAGATAAGAATTAACCATAAATGAATACATTAAACATTTGTCTTTAAGTCATTGTTTAAGGGGCTATGAGTGTGAGGCACATGACACAGATATGTGGGGGTCCAGCACGGCTGGGGATCATGTAGTCCAATCTTTGATACTATCAAGAGTGGGCTGTGAGCCTGCATAAGGTCTGGGCACAGATTAGGGGTCGAAGACACCTTACCTTGCTATGTTGATAGGTCCTGCAGGCTGTAAGCCATGCTGACCTCTCGGCATGAGAAGCCGGTGGATAGTACCTCACTGTGGTCTTCCCCGTCTTGGGACAGATCTGAAGGAAGGGCCTGGCTCCTCTGGCCACAGCGCCAAGCTGAGACTGCAGGATGGGCTGTGGCGGTTTCAGACATGAGAGGCTTTGGGCTGAGAGGGATTCTCCACGCTGTCAGTGAGGACGGGCTTGCAGGATGGGCTCTACCTCTTGTAGCCCTGCAGTCACTAGGCTCTTGAGAAGATCCTGGGACCTGAGCAGGAGCCCCAGCAGGAGGAGGCAGAGGCACCTCAGGCTCAGGGAGCTCCAGTTCTTGCCCAGCAGCTTCACTCCAAAGCCCTCGCAGTCCACATGAGAGAGATACAGAGTTGCTCAGAGGAACCTTCTGACTGCTTCCTCCCTGTGTGGCCCTGAGGGGCCACTCCTGGGCTCCTGGCTCCACCAAGACACTGATCTCAAAGAGCAGCTTCCAGCCTCTCTGTCCACATAGAGGTTCAGGTGGCTTCTTTCATCTGAATCTCCATCTAGCTTCTTCAACTCAGCCTTAGGAAAGAACCTAGAAGACCTGCTCTCTGGAATCCTGAGCTTGGTGCTCATATTGTCCCAAATTATGCTAAACTTAGCAGTTTTGTGTCTGACCACATGCATCCACTCTGTCTGAATCTTCCAAGGCCTTGGTCATCACAATACGCATAGCCTTTAACATGGGCGCTAGTCTAAACAGACGTAGAAACACAGGAGCCATTACCTGTATCACGATATTCCTTGCATTTATCCTTAGCAAGCACTGGAGAGGGATTTTTCTTTCATTGTTGTTATTATGCAGTGTTACAGTACACAGTGATTACTTTTATCATGGGTAGAACCACATGTATATAACGCTGACTCAACCAAGGACCTATGCAATTCAGGTTATCGAAAAGCAGAGCCTGGGGTGAGTCCTCAGGGTCTGGTCCTCTGAACGATGATGTTCTCATCCCTGCTTAATTTTAGGTTAGATTCTTTGAGTGCCACCACCTTAGCAAGCAGAGTAAGGATAGGACTAGGAACTTGTTACAAAGAAGCCTCAGGTGACATGGTAAAGACCTTTAAGAGACCCATCCTGACTGGGTGGGTGGGCTCGTGCCTACAGAAGAGAAAAAAGACAATCCTGATTCTGCTGCTGTTGTTTGCTTTGCCCAAAGAGGAATTCTGATACAATGCATATACTTTTAATCTCTGTTATTTCCAAGGGATGCTTTGTGTCTATAGGAAGAAAAAATACATTGTCAAATAAAGTGCTCATGTCAAGAGAAAACCAGTTGACAATAATTCAGGCTGGAAGAAACTAAAGTACATTAGAAATCATTATTCCGGCAAGAATGGTTTTCTTCTTACCAACTCTCTCATTATCTTCCACATGAAGCAACTGTTTGTGTTGCCATGGTAACCCTGCACCTTTTTTTTTTTTCAAAAAGAGGACAGAAGTTGAACTCAGGGTAGAGGTTTAGTGAGTGTGCGTGTTATTTACTAAGATCGACATGAAGACAGATTTCATTTCTAAGTTTACAAATGAAAACAGGAACAGATTAGTAGAATCACAACTTAGTACTTTTTAAAAAAATCTGTTTCAGATGCTCCAGGACATAGTAGTAAATAAGTATTTGCTGTCACTTTTCTATTTTTTTGGTGAGTTTACTGGTACATTTTAGGTAGAATTTATGGTCACATTCATCCTTGAGAATTTGTACCTATACATGAAATATCTTGTTTTTTCCCATTCCCTTGCCTTCCCTTCAACCCCTCCACCCCCTACATACATAAGTATCACATTTTCATTATGCGACTGGTTGGTTTATTCTCTGCTGCATGACAAACTGCCCCCAAAACTAGTGACTTTGAAACAACATTGACATTTTCTTCTTTCTTAGCTCACAAATCTGCACTATGCCCAGGCATGGCCATATTTCTTTGTTCTGTGCATATTAACTGGAACAGTTCAACACTGGCTGTCACAGGTATGCTCACAAGCATGGTGAATGACGCTGGCTGTCATCTGCATATCAGCTGGGGCCCTTGATTAGAATAGACTACAAATGGCCATCTCATACAGGGCTTCCTCTCAGCACATTGAGTGGGTTCCAAACTTTACACTCCCTACATGTAATATTTGTATTTATTTATGAGGTAGACTATTATAATTTGATGCATGTATATACTATGTATGGATCTAACCAGGGTAATTAGCAGTTCCCTTCCCTAATCATTTCTTTATGTTAGGACTATTTGAGTTGTTCTCTTTTATTTTTTCTATATAATGGGTTAAGATAAACTATTCCCCCACACACACACACTGTGCTGTGGAACAACTTATTTTTCCTATCTGTGTTTTGCAGCCTACAATCCAACTTCTCTCTATCCCTTTCTATCCTTCCCTTTCCATCCTCTAGTAATCCCTATTCTATTCTCTACTTCTATACAATCAACTTATTTAACTTCCACAAATGATAAGACTTGTATAAGGGAAATGTAGAGAAAATACTGCAAGATGCTGACACGGGCAAAGAGTGTTTGGAAAATATCCCAAAGCTCAGGGAACTGAAGCACAATTGGACAGTTGGGATTGTACCAAGTTGAAAACCAACAGAGTAAGGGAGATAGCAAGTTAAAAGATGTCCTAGTGGGGTTCCAAAGGTGAGCATTTAAATGTCATATTCTATTTTTCAGACCAAGTTACTAGAGAGGAGTCAGGTTCCACCTTTCAGTGGAAAGCAAAGAACTTGTGAACATACTTTAAAAACCACAGTGCCGAGGTCAGACATATTGGCCCATTTTCTGTTGCTCATAATACAAGACCACACACTGAACAAATTATGAAGGAAAGAAGCGTATTTTAGTTCATTGTTCTGATCCAAGATCAAGGGCTTATACTTATTAACGGCCATCTTGCAGACAGAGAAAGGGACTGTGTGTCTCTCCTTGCCTCTCTCTTCTAATGAAGCTACCAGGGTTCAGTCACAGGACTTCCAAGCTGATGACCTTGCCTGTCTCTAATCATCCTCCAAGGCTCCATTTTGAACACCGTAAGCAGATTGTTTCTACTTCTAATAGCGATTTATCTCTAGTGTGAATTGAAGAGGGACAACCCATGTTCCAACTACAGCACGGGGCATTACGAATTAACATTTCAGCCTGTGTTCTGTCTCAGAATCTTTTTCAAAACTGCACCAGTCAGCAGCCGTCCCTCAGTAGTAATTGTCCCTGAAGTCAAGACCTCTAACAGGCTTTCTTTAAGCTAACAGTCCAGTACTGGGCAGGGCCAGAGGCCCTCATTCATGAAGTCCCTCCATGTCCATAAGAAATCCAGATAAAGATGGTTGATATAATAAGCTTTTCATGAAGATAAATTTGTTCTACTTAAAGATTGTCCATTATACTTCTGGGAACTCATGGGCTTATCATCTCCATGGCCATGAAAACATGGCCAATAAATCGAAGCAGAGGAATATGACTTAAGGAGGATGTGAAATCTGGGAAGCAAACCAAAATGATACCTCGAAACAAAATTATGATGTTGACTAATCAAAAACTGACTTGGTTTTAAGCAGTCCCTTGGTATCTATTGTCTCTTCCATCAGAGCAATAATGGGTCTTCTGTTCACATTAATAGGATCCAAGTTAATGAAAGAAACATTACAGTTACTCCAAATGTAAAGGCTTGGATTGTACAACGGTCAGAGAATATTCAAAATTTTCTAGATTAGAGAGCAGAGTGATAAAGAAAGGGAAAGCACAGCCGGGTGTAGTGGCTCACTCTTGTAATCCCAGCACTCAGGAGGCAGAAGCAGGAGGATTGCTGAGTTCCAGGCTTGCCTGGGCTACATAGTGAGTTCAGGACCAGCCTCAACTACAAAGCAAGACCCTGTCTCAAAAACAAAAAAATAAAATTAAAATAAAGAAAGAAAGAAAGGGAAAGCACAAAAGGAAGGAAGAGAAGAAAGGGAAATATGAAAGTGAAAGAAAGAGGTCTGTGAGTCAAAGCGTGCTCACCTAGAAAGTAAGGATCTCCTATAAATGATATGGGAGAAGTCGACAGAATGATCAATATGCCTGTATTTCCCAGGAAGGACCCAATAGGGGCTCACTGTAGGGTAGATTGTGGCTCAGGGCTCCAAACAACAAAAGGAACTCTAGATCACGTGACAGTATACAGTACTGATATGCTAAAAAGCACACAAAAAGTTTCATAGGAAGTGTACATAGCTCTGGCTGCAACTGGAGATAGCTGAGAAACTACAGGAAGCCATGACCGTATATCAGCACAGGAAAGATGGCTGTGCTTGTGTTCCTGTAGGGAAAGATGACCGTTGTTATGTGTATCCCCTGACCAAGGGTTTGTGGATGGAAGAAAAAAATTTGCCAAATGCTTCTGTTTGCTAACCAAATTGTTTGTGAACAGAAACATTCATGTATTATTGTGTTCAGATAATACTTTATAAATGCACCCTACCACACTGCCTAAGTAAATATAATTTTTATTTATTTGTTCATTACATCTCAACAGCCTAAGTGGGAGGAGGCATCTCTCTAGCCCTTAGTTTTTACAAAATCTTGCAAGGGTGACATGAGCTGCGTGTATCTGCGTGACCAAGGGTATCAGAGGTTTTTTCCTTCAGATTGGTTCATGCACACTAGTCAGTGTCTAATCATGATGCTTCACAGGCAAAAATAATACTTTTAAGCTCAAAAACAATCAGGACACAGCTTGTTCTTGGTTCCACCTGCCAGTGGCCTAGCCATGAGGCCACCTCGCCTATGGACAAACTGCTACTCTCTTGCGGCTAGGCGTGAGTGTAGAGCACAGGGCCTCTGCCCTTCCCGTCTCCCACTGTGTTGTCTAACTCATCACTCTTCTGGCACATAGCAGGACTCAGTGGAAGTGGCTCCTACTTCCATGCAAATAATCCTTGGAGGAGCCCGGACCATTTATATGAAGGGTTCCTTTCACAGAGGACATCACTTCTATCTCACAAAATACATGCCCCAGAGAAGAAAATCCCCACCAAGGCCACACTTGGCTATGTAATTGTTACTCTAAGCAACAGGAAATGAGTGGCCACAGCCCAGGTAGTCAGTTTGGGAGTCGCATAAAAACACTGTCTCTACAAAGAAATTATACCCTATTGCAAAACCTAAGTCTCCTTTTCTTGAGATCTAGGCCCATCCTTGGAGAGTGGAAAGAAGACTAGTGTAATTACCTCTTGTGTGTAATTACAGCCAAGCATCCGAGGACAGAGGCAATGGCCTTGCCCAGCCCTCAGCCTGCCTGGCCACTGTCAGGGCTCTCGGAAAGCAGGCAGCTCACTCTGGAGTATCTGTGTTTGTAAAATGGCCTTAAACCCCGGCAGTCAGGAGTAGGCAGATTCCTTTTCCTGTGGTGTCTTATCTGGGTCAGGTTCACCAAGCAGAAGCGTGGAAGAGAGGTGGGGCTCAGGCCCACCTCATGAGAGTGTCTATGAGGGGGAAGTCGAGAATATTCACATGGGTCTGTGCTTCTGGAAGCAAATCAGACATGATGCTGTGACCAGAAGCTTCATACCCATGAAGAGAAGCCTGTCTGATGGCCATTAGCAGAGAGAGAGAACCCAAAGAGGAGGGGTTCCAGGAGGAAGAGCGATGGTGTACCAGAAATGCCCCAGTGTCCTTTCATCCTGTGCTATGCTGAGATTCAGCCCTTCAGTTAGATTTGAGCCCACGAAATTATTAATTCCTTCACCGAGAAAAGGGGATAGCCCAGCGATAGAAGTTCTGTCACTGAGAAGTAAGTGGACAGGCAAACCTGCAGGACCCCAAGGACACTAGCAAAGCTGCAGCTGCCAGAGGTGCTGGATGAAGGGGTACAGCTGGCTTGAGGCTGGCTCGTGTGTACCCTCTGAGCTCAGGGAAACCTTTGCTAGTCACTGAGGCAGGATGCATCTCCTATGACACTCTCAGAGCACACTGTAGTCCTAGCCACGCTTGTTAACCTGACCACTGAATAATTGTGCAATCACTTAACGCCTGTTTTTGCCTCTGGAAGTGGCATAAAGTCAGCTCCTGGATGACCTGTCTGCTGTTAGAGCCCCTGTGCTTAGACTAGTGTTTTTCACATGCAAGGAGCTTGTGTTCCCTGAATAGGGGGATGAAAGGCACTGGGTGGGTGGGTATGAGTAAGTGAATGAATAGAAGGATGGGTGGGCAGATGGGTGGTTAGTGGATGGAAAATGGACCAAGAGACAGATGGACGAATGGGTAGCTGGATGGATGAACTAATGATAGATAGGTGGATGAGTGGATGAATTAAAGGACTGGGTGGGTAGGTTGGTAGACTGAGCACAGAGTCATTGAAGCATTTTTTTCTCTAACTTCTGAATGGACTCCTGCCTCATGTCTGTACATGAAACTTTCCTTTGGAAGACTGAATATCCAGGTGTCTTGAACATGACTGAGGACAGGTGAAATAGACAGGTAAATGTGGTATCCCCACCCTAGATGCTGACATACTGATAGCAGGGAGCTCTGTCCCCAGGGTTACTGCCCAGAGCTGTCAAGTAGCCTCCTGTGCCCTGTCTGCAGAGCTTAAACAGAACCAAGCCTGCCTGCTATCAATAGGACCTCCTCAGCCTATAAACTGTGTGTGTATTTATGTTATACTTCAGATCTGATGGAGACCAGATGTGACCAAATGGTGGTTTGTGCTGCCTGGGAATGCTGAATTACCAATCGAGACATTTTTTATGGCTGCTCATGCTCAGCAATCAGTCTTTAAATCTTAGGTCTGATCCCTGATATATATCCATTAACTTCATTCTTCTGTGAAACAGAAACATCTGGCAACTTCTACTTGGTTTGTTATGCCTATGAAGGAAAGACATCCATATCTAATTCCTATCATCAGTCAGCTTAGTGCAGTGAAAGGGGTGTTGCTGAGGACCCGCATGACCCTGCCCCTCGCTGGCTGGTGACCTTGGTATCCCCCCAAGACTCAGTTTTCTAATTCTAATTTTAATAGTCATCATCTATTGAACCTTCATCCTAGGCACTTGATTGCACAATGACTAAAAGACCATTACACAGCAGATCCTTGCACAAGCATTCCTATACTCAGACAAGAAAAACAAATAGACATGACCTCCAACAGTGTGGCAGTCAAGAAAAGGCAGAATTCCCACCTGCTCTCTGACTCTATCACCTCTTTTCATTAGACCAAAGAGCTTCTTTCACCTGTGGAATTGTGAGGCTCAGTTGGACTGCTTGTGTTTCTAAATTTCTCAGTCTCTTCCTCCAAAGAGAGAGCAGGGAGAGCCCACTGGTGTCTCTATGTGGGACTCTGTGATATCAGAGGCTGGGAGAACTTAGAGGCTGCTTCGTTCTACTCCAGTGCTTCTCAGAGTGAATGGGCTTCCAGAACAGCCCTGTCTCTTGCAGCTCCTGCTATGGTGAAGATCACTGATGCGCCTTTGTACACAGTGGCCATCAGCTCCCAAAATGGGCCCGGCAGGATGGGCCTCAGCACTGCACTCAGAGGGGGCTCACCTGAGTGACCCAAGTAGAGCCACACCCTGTCTCCCCTTCTGCTTCTGCTCTACAGAGCACTTTCTTCTGCCACGGTGGGTGTCCTTACAACACAGACACCTCCAGTTTCTCTAGAGCCCTGCTGAATGGGAAAAGTCTTCCCATACAATCCATGGGCTCAGGATGGCAATGAGCCACCCCTGTCCAGTTTCACAGAGAATAGTATCATCTGGGGCATTTGTATTAATATCTTACCCCCTAGAAAGGGGACGAGTTGGATTCTGAGTGAGATTTACCAAGACCTGTTTCTCCAATGAATAGACAGACTTGTACAAATGATTATGATTAGCTATCTTTACAACAGGCTTCTTAAAGAATTCCAATTACAAAGATTCTAAACAGCATGCAAAACCTGACCTGAAGACTAACATACACTTGCTCCCCTGGCCTCTCAGCTTTCCCCTGCAGCTTCAGAGGCTCCTGATGGAGAGGATAAACTGTGCATGTGCAGCTCCTAAACCACACACAGTATGTGGGAAGGAATTTTTCATCTGTCTCTGCTGGACAGATACCAAGGACAGATACCATCCGAATGCCACGCTGGAAGGTCCATGGTCCACCAGATTTCATCACACAGAATCAAGATCTAAGGATAGCCATTTGGAGCCTACTAGGTTAGATAAACATCTGTAACACCCATGCAGATCACGAGAAAGCCTAGCTTCTGATTTGTGGCATCCAGAATAGGCCCTGGTCAGGGCAACAGTGTGTGAGTCCCTGACATCCCAGTGTGCTGTTTGCTGCAGGCTGGCACTGTGTCCACACCCAAAGGGGTGGACCTGTCATCTGTCACCATCAGCAAAGCCAGACACATAGTCCTGCCCTCTTCCTATGATACATGTTAATTTGGAAAACCAAGACGAGAAGGGCCCTTCACCCTTAACGGGTCTTCTGAAAACAAATAAAGCTTTTCCAGGGAAGGAGCTGTAATCTTCTTAATGCATGTAGCTCTGGGGCTGGATACAGCCAACAAGGCCCTAATTGATAGGTGGACAGAGCTGCCCTAGGCTACCATGCCTTTGAAGGAGGGATCTTTGAGGCCCTTATTTCTTCTTACCATATCTTATTTAAAAAAAAAAACTTTTTTGCATTGTTTCCTTTGGATATACACCCAGAAGTGGGATAGTCCGATCACATGATAGGCTTATTTTTAGTTTTTTGAGAAACCTCTATACTATTTTCCATAGGAACTGTACTAATTCACATTCCCACCAAAAGTACTTAGGGGTTCCTTTTATTCTCTACATCCTTGCTAGCATTTTTTTTTCTTTACTGGTAATAGCTATCCTAATGGTGGGGAGATGGTACATATCTCCTTGTAATTTTGATTCACATTTCCCTGATAGCTAATGATATTGAACATTTTCTCTGTGTGTGTTTTTTAGCTTTCAGCAAGGGGAATGGATAAGGAAAAAATGGCATATACATATAATGTCATATTATCCATCAATAAAAAACAAGGAAATCTTGCCACCAGCAGAAAAAGGCATGAGGCTGGAGGGGATTATGTTAAATAAAATAAGGCAGACACAGAAAGAGAAGCACCATGTGTTTTTTCTCACAGGTGGAAGCTAAAAACAAAGTTGATCTGAAGGTAGAAGAGTAATGACCAGAGTTTAGAAGTGTGTGTGGAGACAGGAGAAGATGGATAGGAGGACAAATTTGATTAGTGTGCACTACACGCATGTGTGGAAATATCACACTGAACATCAGGTGTACAACTGATTCTTGTTAACCAAAAATAAAATAATGACTTCAATAAATGGATAAGTAAACACTTTTTGTATTAACTCAGGCAAACCCAAGGCAAATATTTCCTAACAGTTAAGAAAATCTGGTTTTTGTTATTTTTTATTACTACACTCTCTGTAGCTTCATGGGAAAATGTGAAAAAGCAAATTCAGAGCCTAAATCCACTTTTTTTTTTTTCTTTTGAGACAAGGTCTTGCTTTGTAGTTCAGGCTGGCCCTGAGCTCACTATGGTGCCCAGGCAAGCCGCCGCGAACTCAGCAATCCTCCTGTCTCTGCCTCCCAAGTGCTGGGATTACAGGCGTAGCCACCACGCCCGGCATTGTGGTATGCGGTGTTGATTGTTGGTGGGCGTGTCTCCATGCCCAGCATTATATGTGGTTACCGGGGATCGAACTCAGGATCTTGCACTTGCGAGGCAGGCGCCAGAACCACTGAGCTAACCCTCCGGCCCCCTAAATCCACTATTTTTAATCCTAATCCAGTATTTTGTTTTAAATGTGGATTTTCTGATTCTAAAAATTAAGCGTGCTGGGCGTGGTGGCTCATGCCTGTAATCCCAGCACTCGGGAGGCAGAGACAGGAGGATTGCTGAGTTCAAGGCTTACCTGGGCTCCATAGTGAGCTCAGGACCAGCCTGAACTACAAAGCGAGACCCTGTCTCAAAAAAAAAAAAAAAATTAAGCGCATTTATTTAAAAAATTAGAAGGTATAGAAAGTACAAAACAAAAATGTAAATAACCTATAATAATCTCATCTTGCCTTTTCTTTTCTCCCCCCAAAGGAATCATTCTTTTCTGAAAGAAAATTCTGAAATCCATAAACTATATGCTCCGCAATAGCCTTGAGGTCAGCTCCTCCCAGCTTTTCTGGCACTGGAACTGTGTTCCAGCTCCTGAAGGAGGAAAATGAGCCAGTCTCCCGCAAGTGTGATACTACCCCCAAACTGCCAGCCTCGGCGCCCCCATCTCAGAAAACTACCAGCGCGGCCCGGCTGCACCTACTGTAGCAAGAGCCTCACTTAGTCCCGACAAAAGAGGAGAAAGCTCCTCTATTCCCCCGCTCTGCAGAGGAAGCCGCCAAGGCCAGGCTCAAAGCCTGGTACAGACAGATGACGCAGCCCGCAGGATGCTGAAGGCAGCTTTATCCTCCCACCCCCCAGGCCTGGGGGCCCCAAGGGTCAAGGAGCAGCACGCAAGGACACTGGCCTTTCAGGGCGAGCAAACAGACTCCCCTCTTACCCAAACCCGCAGACATCAGAAGCACAGTGAGAACAGATCTCTAAGCGCAGAAGAAGCGGGCAGCTCAGCATCGCAGGAAGACCTCCCCTGGTCACCGCAGTCAATGCTCCCGACCCCACACAGACCCCCGCTCGCTCGCTCCCAGCACGGCACTCGTCCACGTGCATCACCTCCTGGCCAGGGCGGCGGTGCGTCCTCAGATGGGGTGTGTCCCAGACACCCCAGTGCTCCTTTCTCTGCAAGCCCACTGGTGCCTCCCTCTGGGGGAAGGGAAGATCACGGAGATTTGGGGGCTGTTTATGTCCCTCTTTACCATCTTTATTTTTTCAATCTAGAATGGAACTTGGAAAAATACATGTTAAATAAACATTTAAATGTTTAAGGACTGCACAGATGAATGAAGTCTGTTCTTTTCCTTTCTTTTCTTTTTTGAGACAGGGTCTTGCTTTGTAGTTCAGGCTGGTCCTGAGCTCACTATGTAGCCCAGGCAAGCCTGGAATTCAGCAATCCGCCTGCCTCTGCCCCCTGAGTGCTGGGATGACAGGGGTGAGCCACCACACCCAGCGCTGTGGTATGTGGTGCTGATGGCTGGTGGGCGTGAGCTACCACGCCCACTATTGCTGTATGTGATTACCAGGGATTGAAACAGGTACCTTGCACTTGCTAGGCAGGCGCCAGAACCACTGAGCTAAATCTTGGGCCTTAAAGTCTGTTTGGTTTTTTTTCTGGTGGGTGGGAGAAAAGGCAACAAAGACTGTAGGAGGGAAGCAAGAACTCTACATACAATCATGGTCCAAATAGCAGATTTGGGGAGTTAATAAAAGGGAGATTTATTTGATGATTGGGGCAGGACTATTTTATACTAGCAGCACACAAAAACCTAGAGGAAAAATATGTGTCCTTGGAACATCATTTTGCCCAAGTTATGAATAATACTGACATAAAATTATGATGTTAAGGCTCAATGTTTTCTCAACTTTTAGTGCTAACCTTTGAGCGAAGCATATGATTCTGAGTAAAACAGAATGCAAGCATTACCAACTTTAATGAACTAAATGTAAAAGTACAATAGCCCAAAATTAGATAGATAATGCAGGGTGAGTGGTACGGAGAAGAGTCCTGACACTATTTTAATCTTATATTGAGTGGAGTCAAGATGCTCCATAAAGTGACTGGAATAGCAACTGGAGGTTTAAGTGCATCGTTTAAATCAATCAATAAAATAACAAAAAGTAATATAATTATATTTAGGGAGAAAGAATAGAAGAGGAGCATGGAGGGGAATAAAAGGCAGAAAATATCCATGGTCCAAGATGGGTAGTGAGTAAGCAACATCAGAGAGTGAAAAATAAAACAAAGAAGCATGGGCATATTATCTAAAATGTGAGTGGCAACCACAACGCTCCCCCCCAAAGAAAGAGACCCTCTCAAGGCTTTGGGGACATAGTACTGAAGAAGGGGACCCATGTTTGACATTCGTGTTTCAGTATTAAAAGGTTTATTGCCAGACATATGGCTTAACTCATTTAGACAATGAAAATAATTTTTTAAATGATGAGCAAAGAACATTCATAAGGAAATCATAAGAATACTCTGAGCCAGCCTTGCAAAAGATAGCTTTATTTTTAAAAACTCTTTCAGCTCAAGTCAGTTTTTGGAATCCTCTTTCTTTTAATTCGAAGAGAAAAAAGACCCATTAGATTTGCCCAGAAAGAGATTTCTGGCAACATCCAGCTAGGAAACAGGCTGAACAAATTTGGATTTCCTACCACTGTGAAGACACAGACACATGGATTTAAATCTAACAATTTAAAGATGCATAATGTCTTGGTTATTTTTCTCATTGCTGAGACAAAATGCCCAACACCCAAAGTTAAAGAAGGAAAAGTTTGTCTCACAGTTCATAGAGGCTTTAGTCTATAGTTGGCCATTGTTACATCCCCAGTCCTCCTTTCTATCCTTTTAGTTTTCTATCCTGTTTTCTATCCTTTTAGTCCACAGTTGGCTGGCTCCAAAGCAAGGTGATGTGGCAGAGGGGCATCAAAGAGGAGAAATAGTTCATGATGGCAGGCAGAAGGCAGCAAAGTAGTGAAGAAGCAAAGCAGCAAGCAGCAAGCAGCAAGCAACAAGCAGCAACCTTCTCTCTTTTCCTTATATCTGACCCAGGGTATCTG
Source organism: Thryonomys swinderianus (assembly GCA_004025085.1). Classification (NCBI taxonomy): domain Eukaryota; kingdom Metazoa; phylum Chordata; class Mammalia; order Rodentia; family Thryonomyidae; genus Thryonomys; species Thryonomys swinderianus. The sequence continues at coordinate 70,827 of PVIC010003127.1, forward strand.
CTCTTAGGGTTAGCAGCACTCACACCCAGAGTGGGTCATCCTTATTCCTAGCACTGTACTATGACTGAATCCAAGCATCACATCTTTGATCTCAGCAACACAAGCCCTAAATCCAACTGCTTCTTAAAAACCCCGTCCATAACCACATGAGGCTTTGGGGGGACATCTGGACACAAACCATAACACATAGCCTAGCTGAAAAGGATAGAAAGGAGGACTGGGGATGTAACTTAGTGGTAGAGTATGTGGTTAGTATGAGCAAGGCCTTTAGATCAAACTTTTGAAAAAAAAATAGGTAGGCAGAGGAAGAAGAAAGGGAGGGAGAAAGGGAACATGAAGAAAAGGGAGAAAAGGAGATAGAAAAGAGAATATGCTCCAAAATAAACTTAGAGTTCACCCTGACTCCAAAGCAGCACAAGCAATACTAGATGTGATGCTAGGCCTATGGTATAGAAATGGGGTTTACTGTCTGTGGTGACATGATCTTTAACACTCACACAGAGCTGGGTTTGACACTGAAATACCTGGGTAAGATGAGGACTTATAAGG